>BRDA01000498.1:0-19217 GCA_036984385.1 Crenuchus spilurus
AGGCAGATTAACAGGTCTTTGAGGGCCAGAATGTTTGCTGATTGGCAGGTGTTCAAATACTTATTTGCAGCAGTAACACACAAATAAATTATTTTTTTTAAAAATCATACATTGTGATTTCCAGATTTTTTCTTTTAGATTATGTCTCTCACAGTGGACATGCACCTAAGATGAAAATTTCAGACCCCTCCATGACTTCTAAGTGGGAGAACTTGCAAATTTGCAGGGTGTTCAAATACTTATTTTCCTCACTGTACATGCAAATCTGATCTGATCACTTACAAATAACGGTCATCTCAACAGCTCTGATTTGAGAAACAAATTTGATTTGCCTGAACATACAAAACTAGCTTCTTTATTGTGAAGTGGAGGTATGGAGTTAATATAATAGATGTCCATGTTACCCTAAAGAATCCAAATATACTTTGATTAATTGACTATATTTGCAGACTATAGACTATACTTCACCTCTCTGGCCAAGTGTGCTCACTGTCAGAGTGCATGTTTTACTGCATGGATGCTGTAAATGCACGGTCACGTTTACTTTACTTAAAATGTGGGTTTTTTTTCAATTAACCTTCTTTAATTTAGTAATACCAGGACAATATCAAATGAAGATGCACTGTACCTGTCTGTGAAATGGCAGGAACTCATCCCTCAGTTCAGTCAGCACATCCTGACTTTCTCCATCCACTTCATCCTTCTGCTCATCTTGTTCTTCAAAATTGAGTACCTGCACTAACCCAACCTTAGGCATTCCAACTGTGACTCCATCTTTCTGTTCTTGTGCTTTGCTCAAAATCGGGATCCGACTGCCTGCTGGAGACTGAACTGGCTTTCCTTCTATTCCTTTTAGCTCTTGAAGAATGGAGTCCAGGATTACTGACTCCTCCTCTGACCAATCAAAAGGATCAGGACCATCCAGAGAGTCAAGGGATTGTGCTGAGCACGTACGAGATCGCGTTCGCAATGAATGACAGGAACCAGCTAAAGAAGCAGGGCTTGAGCCAACTGATGAAACTCTACTCCAATGGAGTGGCATACTCTGAGATTTGTCTCGTGACAGGCCACCAGAGGAGAAAGCCTGTTCAGGGAGTTGACGAGGAATCCCACATACAGACTCATAATCAGAGTCAGACACTCTTAATGAGTCACAACATTCACAGTTTTTCCCTTTTTTGCATCGTTTACCTGTTCTCCTGAAATATGGACATGGGTCTGATTTTTCAGACCAAAACTCATACACTGAGAGCGCCATGTTTTGCCGCAGCATCTCTCTGTAAGCACTCCCAGAACCTCCTTCACCCAGCTCTGCATCATCTTCACTGGAGCTTCCTCTGCTCCTGAAATTGTTAGGGTCTTGCTGTTTATAAACACTTCGCACCCACCGCCTTAAGTTATCCCTTTCCTGAGTCAGTTTCTGAAGCCGCTCTCTGGACAGAACTTTGACTCTGGCAATGACACTGTCAAATTTAAATACTCGCTCAAGCACAAACACACATTTGCCACATATGAACTCCCCCCATCCATTCCCCCGTGGTACAGACTGCCCTAATATGTGTGTCAGCACAGAGAGCAGGTCCATTCCTTTAGTAGGGGTGGGCAAGGTTTGAGACTTGTAAGGCAAATGAGAGGAACCAAGAGACAAAGTGCTACCTGTAAGTTAAGAATAGAAAGAAAGAAAAAAAAAAAAAAAAAAAAGAGTTCCATTAAAGAATAAAAACTCTTACAAAATCTGTAGTACATGCTTCATAATGGCTCCAAAGGAGTTTTTTTTTAAGAAGAGGAAAAAAACAAGGTACAATTAACTGAAAGTGCATTCTTTCCTACCCCATGGGCTGCTCAGGGCAGACCTGGATGAAGGCAGTGTTTTTGAAGACTCTCTGGATGGAGAGCGTGTTGGTGTTTGAGTCTGGCTGCCTTTTCTGTTCTGAGCCCCAAAGAGCCATCGCCGTTGATTACCATGCAGATCACATCCACAAATGCGGCATCCCTCAGCTTTGCTCCTAGAGGTCATCCTATTTACAGAAGTGTGGTGCCTGAAGGAGTTAAATGTGGTCAGACTAGGTTATTATATCGGGCATTTACATGAGTCTGTGATCTCTGGTAAGGCAAATGTCTGGCTTTGAAGGTAATATTACCCAATAGGTACACAATATATCCACGTTTGTAGACACCTGTTCATTCAATGTTTCTTATTTTATGGTGCACAATTGCTCCACTGCCCATTTCTGATGGACTTTAACTTCTTAAAACTTTCCTGTCACTGTTGTGGAACCCTGTAGGGCACGTCTTTGGTATTTTTAGAGAACATGATTGTAGCAGCTTTTGTTGAGATTATATTCATATTTTGACTCCACTCACCTCCACATCCGGACTCCAGACATTTTTTACAGTTAAAAAACAGATACAAATAAACTCTATTAATGCTAATTCCTCCTGGAAAAGAGAATGCAGTTCTCTTTTCCACCTTAACATGGACCTTAAGGATTAGGTTGTAACTTTAAGGCTACTATTGTTTGTATACTCCTGGACAAAAATGTGCCTGTGATGTATCGTTTTTCTGACAGGGCATGGCATACTAAAATTCAAACAGAGGTTTAAGCCCTCAGGCTTATGCTTGGCATTGGGCAGGGTGAGCCATTGTATTGGGAAATGGTGCACCTTAAAGCAAATGAAGTCCCAAATTAGAAGGCATGTCTGAATACTTTTGAACATACAGGGAGAAGCTTGGAATAGTCTGTCAACTTATGTGCAGATTGCTTTAAAGTGAAGTTCACTTGGTATACACTCACATTTGAGCATGATTTACCCATGTATGCTAAATAATTTGTGAATAAATGTGTCCTGAAGTAATAAATGTTATATTTAATACAATCAAAATTGCAAAAACAATTGTTGTAGTGGGTTTGGAACCACTATATCAACAATTTTCACTCTGAAGGCTCTGAAGTATTTTTAGGCTAAATTGATACCCTATAAACTATTGATACTCATATTGATACTGGCTATAAACTAAAAACACTCAATGACTAACACCAAATGCTTATTTGATACAACACAGTCTCATTTCTACAGCATAACTAAGATGTCTTCTATTTTTTAAATGTATTATCTGTAATCCATGAACTCCATGAGTTGTTCAGCAACAAAACAGCACAAATGTGGTGGCAAAATATTGCTACTATTTAAAAAAATGATTTAAAGTGTTGTAGGTTAAAAGTATATAACAACTGATTGCCAATTTTAAGTATTGAAATGTTTTAATACTTGGTGCAACTCATTTTTTAATAAACAATTTATAATATGCATTAAAAATGAATGAACGTACATGGAGGAGTAAAGGTGCTCAATGTGAAATAAGCTGAACTTCCCCTTTAAAAAAGCAGCACATGCACTCAGAGCTGATCTCTCCAAACAAGCGGCTGTTTACAGAGCTGGGTCTGACTGCACACTGTACACGTCGACCTCGAGTCATGGCCACTCAATAACCCACACAGACCGACCCAAAACACTGTACTGCTTCATTTTCCTACATGACAGGTCTTATTTCCGCACAACTTTTAGCCTACACGTGTACCAAGCTGCCAGCGTGGGTGCTGAGCCTCACATTTAGTTTAAAGTAGATACACTGACGGGAAACGAGCACATTTGTGTCTACAAACCCACTTTGAATCTATGTTCACAACAGTCCGCGTGACTCTGAACAAACCTAGATTCACAGTGTAATTAATATTTTTTTTATTGATTTGCATTATTTCGAATATCTAGATTATGATATACACACACACGATAGTGTAACCTGTGAATGCAGCAACTAAATGATTTTTAAAATAATAATGCAGGTGATAAACGAGCAAAATAAGTTTAACCTTTCGTGTCTATACTAACACGTCATTGTGTCGGTCTTTAGCAGCTAGCTTATGAGAAAAATACTCAAATTACATTTATAAAAGACTTCCATGTCAACGAGTGCAGTGTAAAATGAGTTAGACTTAAGAAAAATCACGAAACTGGAGCTAGTAACAAATTTGTAGAATCTTCTTTGAACTCTAAGTTCCACCTTAAATAGTACCCGCGCCTGAGTGTACCGACTGCACAATTTAAGGTGGAACTGGGAATAAGACAGCTAAACTCCGGCTTGGTTGGAAAAATCTGAGAACTGAAAAATACTCACATGCTAGTCGGCACCGCTGCGAAAAAAGCTGAAGAGAAACTTCTAGACTCTGCTAACCACGTATGCGGTCAGTCTCGATAACATGAAACACAGCCTGAGCTTTCAAACCTAACTTAATAAACATGAAGAGCTCCTGAAATCTCGTCCAGGAACTGAAGTGCAGTGAGTGCGGTGAAGACCTTCCCGCTCTACCTGACTTGCTGACGTCATCACGCATACCTGTCTGACAGAATTCGCAGCTGATGACTTGAATTTTTATTAAAAGCATTTACAGCTTCAGTATTCGATCATTGTTTGAGTGGCCGTATTTCAAGACAATTGTAGGGTTGATATATGTGCGTTTGTATAGACCACGAATTCAATTATGCATTCATATATTCATATTCATATTTATTTATTTATTTATTTTTTTACATTTCATCGTGTATAAATTAGAGTGCAGCATAATTACATTTATATATATACCACCACCCAAAAATAGAACAGTCTCTTTTAGGCAGTTTTGTTTATTTTTTATTAATATTTTTGACAGATAAAAGTATCTTAAACTTGCATTTTAAAAATTTACACTGTCAGTTTAAATCACTTCAGTCATGAGCATATATTCTACATGCATTAAGACAGCATAAGAATTATTAGTAAATGGCTGCATAGTGTACGTGTATACAAATGTACATATATGTACCCTCACTGGCCAATTCATTAGGTACACTAAAGGTAAACAAGGTGAAAGGGACTAACAACGAATAAAGAAAAACAGATGGAATACAGTCAGTAATTGTAGTATAAAGTACATCTATATACTCAGTAGAGCTGATAAAATGGAAAATAATTAAAAATACAAATTATGTGTACCTAAATTACCCAATTATGTGAAGTGGCCAGTGAGTGTGTGCACCAATATTGTAGACATCCCTCATGTCAACCATTTCTCTATGCAGTTTTTGTACACAGTGAAGTTTGAGTGCCAAGTCACATGCTGGATTTCACTGAACACGCACTGGGCCAGGTCTCCTCTAGCATCCAGTGTTTTCAGGCCAAACATGTCATTCAGGTACCACTGAAAAAAGCAGAGAATATTTAAGCCCAAATAAACTGTTGTATCAAACTAATGCAAATAAAATCATTCTTTTGCATTATGAAAAGTGTGCTTGAGCTTACATTCTGTTTTTTCATTTCAATCACTGTTTCATTGTTGTCATAGAATCCAAAAAGACTGTTTGCCAAACAAAAAAAGAAAAAAAAATCAAAGTGCATTTCTCTTAAGGTAAGGTAAGGTAAGGTAAGGTATGGTTTATTGTCATTGCAACAAGTACAACGAAATTGCATAAGATTGAAAATAATAGCATTAACATTGGGAAAGATAGGAGATTAAAAAAACATCCTCCTAGACTGTCCCATTGTAATTGGGGCAGTTTGAGAAGTGAAAAAATACCTTTTTTTACAGTACAAAAAACAAAAAACACCTTAAACAGTATAACATGCTTAAACTTTACTTTTTATGGTATTAAATCAAATACCTCACTCTGTGTAATCTCTTTAAAGCCTCTGAAGTGCAAGTGTCACTTTCACTATTTCTCACATTCATTCCAGTCTACTGAACTCCAACCAGTTTAACCCATTAATGTCCATATGTGAAATTACTCTTTATCTATTAATGTTCCTGACCATGTGGTTAAAAATCTACTTTGATTTAAACATCACTTGTATTACATTTGCCTTCTTACTGCTGCTTTTTTTCTTTTTTTAAAGAAATCCAAATTTGACTGTATAAGAAAATCAAAGTATAAAGCATAAACTGTAATATATTAAATTAAATGGCCATTTTTAAATGTACACCAAAGGTATGACAGTATACATTCTCATTTCATTGTACACTTTTGATCAATCAGAATAAGTCTCTCAGTATCCTTGTGAAACACCCATGTTATTTTATTGTCTTTTTATTTCTTCATTGAAATCTAGTATACTAAACAGCTGAATATGTATCAGTACCTTGATTGCCATGGTGTAATGACCCCATCGTCTGGCCCCCCAATCAACACCAACTTCTTAATACTCAAGAAGCGTTCCCGCCATTCTACAAAAGGGGAACACAGTGCAGAACACAGTCTTATGACATTGAAACATAATTAAATGTTAAATACAGTGTGGCATCAGGTACTATGAGATATAACCCTTAATAAGCAGTTGGGACAGTATGGGGGAAAAAAAGAAAACATTACATTTGCTTTGAATTTTTATTTCAATGCAGGCAGTATGAACTCGAGACATTTCATGTTTGTTTGGTTACATTTGTTAATATACATCCATTCTTGCTGACAAAGGCAAGCAGCATGACCTGTGATTCGAACTCACGATCCTCAGATCATAGTGACAGCACCTTAGTCTGGTGACTCAGGGCCCTTTACAATTCTGAAATAGCATTAATTCAGAAAAGTACACTGAGATTTCAGAGCAAGATATGTTGCGTTCATGATGACATTTTTTCCAGAGACATCTATGCATTTATCATCAAAGCCATATGTTGCACATATTACAAAGGCATGGCTGCAGAAGAACAGAACATTGCTACTGAACTGGCCTAACTGCAGTCCTGACCTGTCCCCAAAAGAGAATGTGTGGAGAATTTTGAATGACAACCCATCCTGTTGCACATTTTAAGCTGTGTTTGGAGGAAGAATGGGACAAAGTAACACCTGAAACACTTCATTGTTTGGTATCCTCAGTGCCAAAATGTATCTTAATTGTTGTAAGGAGGAATGGGAACATTACAATGTATTAAATTCTTTAGCATCTCAAATTTTTTAAATATGTTGCAAGCCTGAAATACAGGAATTGGTGTGTATTAGCACATGTAATTAAGTTGAACAGACAAAATATAAAATATTTTGGGTACTTTCTGCAATGAAATCAATATAATTGTATGAAACACTGCATTTTTTATTATTTGCATTTTTCATACTGTCCCAATGTTTCCTGATTTGGGGTTATATATTATTTGCAGTACAGGTACAATATATTTTTTTGACATCAAATGGAACTTTGTCACCCAGAATTAATCTACAGGTCAGTACCTAACTTCACTAATCCTCATAGCAATGTTCCAAACATGTAGTGTAGTGTACTTCTCAAGAGTACAGACTATTACTGCATCAAAGAAGGACAAACTCTTTAATTAATGCCCCTGATTTCACAAGAGCTGCTGGAAAAGCAGGTGCCTACAAACTGTGACAGAGAGTGTAGCATTTCAAACAGTTCAAGATTAGTTTGAGGAGTAGAAGAGTTGTTTTTTTGTGACTTTTGAGTAATATAACTTTTTCTTGAAAGTAACATTACCTGTAATATAAGGATTCTCACGTTCACCATTCAAAAGGGCAAGAAAAATGTTGCCCTTCAAGTAGCTCAATCTCTGGTGTGGATCTAAACAATGAGACACACCAAAAAAATGTTCAATTCTGAAGAAACTATGGGTCCCATATTCACATCCCATTTACAAAAATAATTCTTTAAAGAAATGAAAAGTTTTTTAGAGAACCAAAAGTAGTAAATTCAATCATTTATGTGAAACAGTCCAACCTCTTACCATTCCAGAAGTTGCAGATTGAGATCTTTTGTCCCCAGCGATTATAGCACAGGCGATAAATCCTTGACTTAATATTTTTTGGGAAGACATATTTCAAGTACGATGTTTCTATAGAATATAAAATGGTGAAGAGATTTCAGTGTAGAAAGTGAGGTTTGTGTGTTGTTGAAGCTGTAACAATATCTTGTATGTAAGAAACTGCATTGAGAAGGATGTTTAATGTGTGTTAATGTGTTGAAATTCAATTCCAGCAAATAGGAATATTCAGGCATTTGTTGTGAATGTTCACCTAATGGAAAGAGCTGGTGTAAAAACCTCAAAGTTTATTATTTATAGGTTCATACTGACCTCCATACTGGCCAGCTAGTGGTGATGAAAGGAAGATCATTGAATGGACATTGTGTTTGGGAAGAGTGGCAACAACACCTCTACATATCAAACCACCTGCACAATAAACCATATTTAAAATGTTGATCAGAATGAAAACAAAAGCAATGTTTTACCATCATCATATTTAATTACAGTATCAGTCAAAAGTTTGGATACATTCTCATTCAATGTTTTTTTCCCTACATAATAAATGAATACTGAAGTCATCCAGACTATGAAGGAACACATGAGGAATCATATAGTAACTTTAAAAGTGTTAAACAAACCAAAATATGTTTGAGATTTTAGATTCTTCAAAGTAGACACACAACTGATGTCTCAAACACATTAAGAGGCAAGAAATGCAAGTCATTAACTCTTGACAAGGCACAGCTGTTAACTGAAAGCCATTCCAGGTGACTACCTCATAAAGCTGACTGAGAAAATGCCAAGAAAGCTGCATCTAAGCAAGAGGTGCCTACTGTGAAGAATGTAAAATATAAAACATTTATATTCTGGTTTGTTTAACAATTTATTGTTTATTAAATAATTTGCAGCATGGTGGTTTAGTGGTTAGCATGTTCACCTCTCAGCGCTGAGGTCTTGGGTTCGAGTCCCCATCTGAGCAGAGTTTGCATGTTCTCCACGTGTCTGCGTGGGTTTCCTCCGGCGTCTCCAGTTTTCTTCCACAGTCCAAAAACATGGAGGTCAGGTGGATTGGGTACTCTAAATTGACTGTGTGTGTGCACCCAGTGATGGATTGGCGCCCTGTACTGGGCTTAGTTGAATAATGTAATGCCCTGCCCTCTGCCCAGTGAAAAGGTAGGAGACTAACTGCGACCCTGATAAGGATTAAGCGGATGTGATAATGGATGGATGGGTGTTAACTAAATAATCCCATATGTATTTCTTCATAGTTTGGATGACTTTGTATTAATCTACAATGCAGAACATTTTTAAATAATGAACAAACACAAAATGACTGTTACTGTCTATACTATCAACCACCCATACAGCTCAACGTAAACCTCAGAACATGGAAAAAAATGTTTGTGAAGGTTCATCTGAATGGACAAGCTCAGCTACATAAACAGGATCCAGACCATGCACAAATTATACTGACCACTGATAAATGCTAGAAGTATTCAGAATTGGGGGTTAGACAAAGGTGTAACGCTACTGACCTTGTGAAAAGCAAATTAGATGGACTCCATCTGGAGCTTTCTCCATGATGGGTCCCATAGTCTTTCTAAAGCCCTCAACCTGTGCCCACAGAGGTTTGAGGCTGGCCATGTTATCATACAAGTCGACTGTGGTCACACTGGTACCTGGGTGAGTCTGAAAGACAAAGTGAAAAAAGAGAAGTCAAAGGGTTTCATTCAGAACTGAAAGGCAGAAAAACAGAACAGGTTGTAAATAACTATGACAAAGTATCAAGTCTAGGTTCACTTTTCACAAATGAAAGAAGAGTGAAGTGCATGCTGGGGGCAGATGAAAAAAAAAATCAGCTAAGTAAACTGTTTTTGCATGCATAATATATAAAAGAATATATGTCTTTTCTGATAACTGATTAAAATAAATACTACAGCCAGAGTGCAGATTATTTATTACTCACCCTCGTGTATATCCCTATTTAAACCTAAGTGTTTTTTGCATGGTGAAAGGGTTCCTCAGATAGATGATGAATTTGTTTTCATGTTTGTAATAATAAGCCTTTTTGGTGCTATATAAAATCACTGTCAGAAAGGCTCTGTATAGAACCATCTAGCACATTCCTCATCAATCTGAAGACCACTTTCACAATGTAAAGAACCCATTGGGTTGTTTAATTGTTCTTGGTTCTACATAGAACCTTTTTTGTTTACTTGAAGAACCGTCTTTTTACGAGTATAATTAATAGTGCGTTGATAGTGCAGGAAAATAGTTTTTTCTTACCTTACTGATAAAACTGGTCAGATTAATGAACTGTCTGGGTCCGTCAAAAAGTCCGTGAACGATGATAACCGGACGATATGAAGTGGCAGAGTGGAGCATAAGGGCAGTAAACAATAACACGCAGCGTAAGAAATAAATGAAAGCCATTTGTGTCATAAAACGTGCATCCACACTAAGATGACTCACAAATTTTAATGAATTAACTCCAATATGTGCTCTAGACTAAAAAATTGAGTGAAAGTATCCTCCACTCAGACTAGTAGCTCTCCTGACACTAACAGGCTGTGATACTAAAAGGCATTACATGTGTGAAGGGCAAAAGATTAAACCGAAATTTGAGGTTGAAGTTAGTTCCTCTTCTTTTTTGCATTTTTTCAGGTTCAGTGTAGACACAGCTTCCTCTAAAGCTGTGAGAAATAATCACCTCTTCAAGAACAAGTGACACTGTTTTAATGTGTACCTGATCTCTTTTATACATCTTTTAGGCCCACTTTATTTGTCCTACATCACACAGCTTGCACACTGTGCTGATTTGCATGGTCACGCCCATGTTTATGAATTTATTTGCATACATCATGCGTTAATTATTCATGCGTTGGCGTGCAAATATGTTATATTTGAAGACGAAATTGTATCATGTTACTTTAAAAATGCATTATATGTATTGTTTTAATGCAAATGATTCCTATTTACATCTCAATATGAGTACCTGTGTATTCAGGTTCTGTAGGTTTCTTTTCTTGCATGTGCTGAAGAAATACATTCTGCATTCTGTTTCAAAACTTTGCTGTTGTTACTTAAGCAAAAGTAATTTTGCATCACACACAGAGCACAGAAGTAAATGTGGGAGGAGCAATTTAATGTTATACTAAACATTCTCTCTCTCTCGCTCTCTCTCTCTCTCTCTATCACTCACACATGTGTATATTATATAGTGCATATGTGTATTTTAGACTATATAGTATATATGCGTATTTTAGATTGTATAATGTATGTGTATTTTAGACTATATATTTTTTAAATTATGTAGTGTATATATGTATTTTTGAACACATTTAACCAGAATAATATTTTGGGTGTGCTTTTATTTTGTCGGGTAACGACAGGACGAACCCGGAAGTAAATAAAGCAGAGAGGCGAGCGTGCGAGCTGCGAATACTAGCTAAAGTGGTTGAAGTACATTTTCAGCTATTACTAAAATGCTTTTCTGATTGAAAGCCCAGATGTAACAGCGATAGCAGATAAAGCTTACAATATTTCACACATTAATGTATATGAGTTGAGAAATACAGTGCACACCCTCAGCTGGATACCAGCTAACAGCTAACGTTAGCTAATGTGAGTAAATGATACTTTGTGAACTGAATTGTTTCAAACTGTAAACAGGTACAATTAGTCATACACAACTGTTCTACTAGAGACATCGTGACACACTGTTTTATGCGTACATTTAACTAACCATGGTGGCATTTACATGCTTATCTAGTGAACAAATGTTGCAAGATAAATTGATACATTTATAGCTTGCTACTTCTCTTGTACATTGACTTCCCAGTCACGTCTGGAATAACGTGAGGTTATATGTTGAAAATGCTGTTATTGTGCCCAAGTATATTTTTAATGAACCATGCCTATAATGCAGTGTGTCAGTCCTGGTCCTGTACAACCCTATTATGAATTCCCCCTATTTGACCTCAGAGAGAGATTGGTAGTTAGTTCTTCTAAATGTGTATGTTACCTGTGAACTTAATATTCAGCACTTTGTGTTGCAGTTTTTGTGTCCTAACTTTACCATGGCCAACCTGGAACAGTGGGTGAGTGACAGGCTGCACGACATTTTGGGCCTGAGTGACCGGTATGTAGCCCAGTTCATGATTGGCCTGGTGCAGAAGTCCTCTGGGCCACAGGATTTTCTGGCTCGTCTGCAGCATACAGGGACCATTGACATTGACCAGAGAGTCACCGCATTCGCTCAAGAGCTGTACAACAAGGTGCTTATTTATTTAACAGCAAGGAAATGCATTTTGGGTAATAATGTGGTTGTGTGATAACAAATTGAACTTATTGTGTTGCCTATACAGGTCCCGAAAAAACAGGTTATAGAAAAACCTGCCAGAGCACAAGAACGACAGGCCATAGAGATGGAGAGAAAGAACCGGACATATACTTTACTGGAGGACAGTGATAGTGATGGAGAAACAATGAGAGAAAAAGTGAAAGAGAAGAAAAGCAAGGAAAAGGACAGAGGGAAGAAGAGGAAGCATCTCAGGAAAAAAAGAGATGAAAGTCCGTCATCAAGTGAGGAGGACAGAAAAAAGAGGTAAGTTTTAAACATTCAGGATTTTCTTAAATGGAGAAAGTACAATTTGTAGGTGATCTGTCAGTTTTGTTTATGGGATGTTGCAGAGATTTGTCTAAAAGATTTTAATGTCTTGTATATGTTATAACAATTGTTTAGCAATTGGCAAGACACAATTTAATGATCCAATGGCAACTGTAAAGACAGTTAAAAATAGCATTTTTTATATGACCAGATTAAGGCAAAGCCAATGCTAAAAATAATGTTTTTTTACAATACTACTGTATACTGTCTACTGTATACTGTCTACTGTATTTACAATATTCTGAAATGATTTGGAAGAGCTCCAATGAGTTTCAGAGGAGCTTTAAATGTAATTTAACTTTGTTAGGTTTTGTTTTAATCAAGTTTTATTTTCTGTTCAGCAGTAAGGCAACTTCACAAGATACAAAGAAAGAGGTTAAAGAGGAGGAAGAGGAAGAAGAGTGGGAGAAAGAAGAGAGAGAGAGGTTGCAGGATCTGGAGGAGAGAGATGCTTTTGCAGAACGAGTCAAGCAGAGAGACAAAGAGAAAACTAGACACATACTTGAAAGAAATGACAAAAAGGTAGAATAAGAATATTGTCAGACTGTTCTTAAAGAACAAGGGACACCTGTCTGTTTCATTAGAAGGACAACATAATTATTGCTGTTCTACTAAAAGTAATATGTTGAATATTTAGACTCCTAGTTTTTGATAGCAGTTTTAATGTAAGACATACAATGCATTGTGTCTGTTGTATTTATCAAACCTGAGACAAGCAAAATATCTTAATGCGTAACATATTATTAAAATACCTTCATATGTTATTAGATTTTTGCCATATAACCCATCCCTGCTAGATCATGATGCATTAAATTATATAGTCATTGTTCTTTTTAAGCACAAGGTTGGCAACATTGACAAAATACACAACAGAGACCCAGTGGCCTAATTTTAAATTGCCTGTCACCTGCTTAGGCATACGAGGAGGCTCAGAAAAGACTGAAGATGGCTGAAGAAGATCAGAGGAAAATGGTAAGATATTTATCTAAATGTTCTTGCTGCATTTCACAAACAACAGTTCTCTGTTAGAATTGGAGGTGCGATATCTCTGGTCTAAAATTCAGTATTCAGTACGAAAAATAATGTAGACATGTTAATGATCACTAGAGTAACTGGTTTCTTGGTCTTTAGGATGTTTACTCGGCATTGTAATGTGTAGAATTGCCTCATGCTCACATCTTCTTCCCAGCTTCCAGAGCTACGAAAACAGTCACGGTGGGAGTACCTGGCCAAGCGTGAGCAGGAGAAACTGGAAGACCTGGAGGCAGAGATTGTGGATGAGGAGTACCTCTTCTCCAGTGAGACTCTCACTGATAAGGAAAAGAAAGACCTGGAGTACAAGAAACAGATTAGAGACCTGGCACAAGACTACAAGAAAGCTGGAGCTAAGGAGAAAGAGGAGAGGAAGAACCGCTACTACATGCCAGAGGAGATCCGAAATAAGGTAAGACAGAGCAGGTAGGATAGACAAACCTACTTTCTATAGTATATCTGGTGAATTTGTTGCTTTTGTTATACTTAAATCCCTTAGGAACACATTTTGATATTTTTTATTTTTTTAGATAATAATACTAAACTTGGATGTTATGTTAAATGTCCAGCAAAGTTGAAATAGAAAACTATATAAAAAATATGGCAAATCATAAAATGCAGATTATGGTGAAAAAATGTGCTGTGACCAAAATCTTTGATAGAAGGATTAGACTAGGTTCAGCCTTTAAGCTAAGAGTTTTAGCATGAACACTGCTGACTGAAGCTGTCCTCAGTGAAACATTTACAACATGTGCTAGATGTGTTGTAGACAATATCATTGTGTTCATGACAAACTAAAAAATCTTATTCAGTTTTTGTGTTGATAACTTAAGGAAGTGCAGACCTTTATCCACTTTACTGTTGGATTGGCATCCAAGGAATGCACACCCATGGAATCCTGGCATAACTTAGTAAATGAACCTCAGATGTACCAAACATGCAGATAGCTAGCTAATTTGTTAACTAAGATGCTCACCAGAATCCAAGAGAGGGCAGAGCCATTTTATCCCTCTGATTGGTCTGGGCTGTGAAATTAATAAGATATACTTTGTACAATTATATTGGGACCACTGAGGAGCCAGATTAACTTAACTCAGATTTAGGTTTCCAAGGGCTTTAACCCAAATTTTTAACAGAGTGAAAGTGCTGCATGAGTAATGGAGTATACAGTTCACATTGCGGCCTGACTCTGGTCCTTCACAATAGACTGTCGATTCAAGTCCAACTTTGGGAGAAACCTTTTTTTTTTTTGCTTAATTCAATCAATTTATCTGAAGTTTAAAGTTTGCCAACATAAACAATAAGTATGTTTATTGTGATAAATACAGTGAGGAAAATAAGTATTTGAACACCCTGTGAATTTGCAAGTTCTCCCACTTAGAAATCATGGAGGGGTCTGAAATTTTCCTCTTAGGTGCATGTCCACTGTGAGAGACATAATCTAAAAGAAAAAATCTGAAAATCACAATATATGATTTTTTAAATAATTTCTTTGTTGTGTTACTGCTGCAAATAAGTATTTGAACACCTGTGAAAATCAATGTTAATATTCGGTACAGTAGCCTTTACAGAGGTCAAACGTTTCCTGTAGTTTTTCACCAGGTTTGCA
This sequence comes from Crenuchus spilurus, assembly GCA_036984385.1. Classification (NCBI taxonomy): domain Eukaryota; kingdom Metazoa; phylum Chordata; class Actinopteri; order Characiformes; family Crenuchidae; genus Crenuchus; species Crenuchus spilurus. Next base: position 15,092 of record BRDA01000498.1, read on the forward strand.
CACACTGCAGCAGGGATTGTGGCCCATTCCTCCACACAGATCTTCTCCAGATCAGCCAGGTTTCTGGGCTGTCGCTGAGAAACACGGAGTTTGGGATTCCTCCAAAGATTTTCTATAGGGTTTAGGTCTGAAGACTGGCTAGGCCACTCCAGAACCTTGATATCCTTCTTACGGAGCCACTCCTTGGTTATCCTGGCTGTTTGCTTTGGGTCATTGTCATGTTGGAAGACCCAGCCACGACCCATCTTCAATGCTCTAACTGAGGGAAGAAGTTTGTTCCCCAAAATCTCGCAATACATGGCCCTGATCATCCTTTCCTTAATACAATGCAGTCGTCCTGTCCCATGTGCAGAAAAACACTCCCAAATCATAATGCTTCCACCCCCATGCTTCACAGTAGGGATGGTGCCTTTGGGATGGTACTCATCATTCTTCGTCCTCCAAACATGACGAGTGGAATTTAGACCAAAAAGTTCTATTTTGGTCTCATCTGACCACAGAACTTTCTCCCATGACTCCTCTGGATCATCCAAATGGTCATGGACAAACTTAAGAGGGGCCTGGACGTGTGCTGATTTAAGCAGGGGAACCTTCCTTGCCATGCATGACTTCAAACCATGACGTCTTAGTGTATTAGCCACAGTAACTTTGGAAACAGTGGTGCCAGCTCTCTTCAGGTCATTGACCAGCTCCTCCCGTGTAGTTCTGGGCTGATTCCTCACCTTTCTTAGGATCATTGATACACCACGAGGTGAGATCTTGCATGGAGCTCCAGTCCGAGGGAGATTGACAGTCATGTTTAGCTTCTTCCATTTTCTAATAATTGCTCCAACAGTTGATCTGTTTTCACCAAGCTGCTTGGCAATTGCCCCGTAGCCCTTTTCAGCCTTGAGAAGGTTTATAATCTTGTCTCTGGTGTCTTTAGACAGCTCTTTGGTCTTAGCCATGTTAGTAGTTGGGAGTCTTACTGATTGTGTGGGGTGGGCAGGTGTCTTTATGCAGCTATCGACCTCAAATAGGTGCTTCTAATTTAGAATAATAAGTGGAGTGGAGGTGAACTTTTTAGAGGCAGACTAACAGGTCTTTGAGGGCCAGAATGTTTGCTGATTGACAGGTGTTCAAATACTTATTTGCAGCAGTAACACACAAATAAATTATTAAAAAATCATACATTGTGATTTCTGGATTTTTTCTTTTAGATTATGTCTCTCACAGTGGACATGCACCTATGATGAAAATTTCAGACCCCTCCATGATTTCTAAGTGGGAGAACTTGCAAATTCGCAGGGTGTTCAAATATTTATTTTCCTCACTGTAAATATAAGAGAAGCCTCCATATACATCTTTGAGTAATGTAGACTAAAACGTTTTAATGTTTATTTAAACAAAAATGTATGGTGCTACTATTTTAGTTTGTGTTCTTCGATATCAAACTTTTCACTTTGTGTAGCAGTATTTTATTTTAATACATATTCAGTGATCATTTTAGCCACTATATTTGTAATATGAAATTTTCATACCCTTTCTTCTCTAAATTGTATAATAGCACAGGATGACCTAAATATTCAGCTTTTTTTAGTACAATAAATGCATCGTCAAATATCAAATTTTATCATCTGTCCAGTGTAATAATTTTTGTTGTTATCTGCCAATATTGATATGATTCTAGTATTTACATTAATATTTTTTGTTGCTTTTATCAACTTTTCTCACTGTTACCTCCTCTCTGCACTATCCTGTAGTCTATTCCTCAGAGGGATATGGAACTGGAGTTTGATGAAGGTCCGAAAGAGGGGGGTGGAGAACAGGGGCGTTGGGAGGAAGCACGAGTCGCTACTGCCACTCTGCAGTTTGGTGCCAGGGAGGAGAGAGAGCGACGCATTAAAGAGGAGAAGGAGAAGTATCAACTAGTACTTGAGGAGGAGGAGATGATTGACTTTGTTAGCACTGCTATCACCATGAAGGGAACACTATCTGAGAAGGTTGGTACATTACTGTCCAGTTCATCACTAATAGTCCCTATCTTTATACTTCAATAATGAATCATTGTCTACATTATAAATACTCGTTTTTGTGATTCAGACCACCTCTTCCTCTCATTGTTGACAGGAGAGTGAGCCTGAGCTCTCTCAAGCTGAGAAAGAGAAGCAGTCCATCCAGGAAGTGAGGCGTAGTCTGCCAGTGTTCCCATACAGAGAAGACCTCCTTGCTGCCATCAGAGACCACCAAATCCTGGTTATCGAGGGTGAAACTGGCTCTGGGAAGACCACCCAGATTCCTCAGTACCTCCTGGAGGATGTAAGTATTTAAGAACATTATCAATGAAGGCATTTTTGCTTTTGAAAGTGGAGAATCACTTATAGATTTATACACATTCTGAAATCGTTCATTGTATGTTACTACTGAAAACAGTATATGAACATTTCATGTTCTTTTGAATGGTACTGTACATCTTGAGCATTTTTCTGAAAAGTGTTTAAATGCTGTGCCTCCCTGAATCACAGGGCTATACCAGAGGAGGAATGAAGATCGGGTGCACCCAGCCTCGAAGAGTAGCAGCAATGTCTGTAGCAGCCAGAGTAGCTCAAGAACTGGCAGTTAAACTTGGGAACGAGGTATGAATTTTTCCCAAATGCACATTGTATTCTGTGTTGGGTACTTGGGTGCATTGCTTGTGTGGAGTCGAATAGAGCAGCAACAAAAATAGTTAATTGATTTTTCTTCCTACGTTTGGTTTGCCCTTTTTAGGTAGGTTATAGTATCCGATTTGAGGACTGCACATCTGAGCGCACTGTGCTTAAGTACATGACTGATGGCATGCTGCTAAGAGAGTTCCTCACTGAGCCTGACCTGGCGAGCTACAGGTACCATTAGTCTATTAATTTAATAATTGATTTTATATTTTTGACTAAAAATTGTAATAGTCACAGCTTGATATTAATGTGTTGAAAGTTTACTAGCTTGTCAACATATAAAAATCATAGATGTTAATGAATAGTACCATTCATTATTATTTTTAGTTTGTCCTTTAAATGAAAATTTATAAAATTGACAAGACCATACACCATAAAAATACACACATCACGTTTGTATGCATATAGTGCAGCATAAACAAGGTTTATTATCATTCATAATTTAATTCAAAAAGATAAAATGTCATTTTCTTATTCATTACATCTAAAGTGACATATTACAAGTCTTTTTTGTTTTCATATTGACACTCCTTAAATAGTAATTTTACTGGATTTCTGATATTCATTACCTAAAAGGAATGTTGTTCAAAAGTAAAACAAAAAAAGGCCTGAAATGTCACTTTACATGTAATGAATATAAAAGATAACATTTGACCTTTTTGAATTAAATGATAAATACTACCTTTTCACACAAGGTTCTAATTTTTGAAAATGCTACATATAATAAATAAAATAGTAATAAATAAATAAGTAAATAAAGCATAGTCCTATATTTCAGCTTACCGTATTTTCCGGACTATAAGTCGCTCCTGAGTATAAGTCGCACCAGCCATAAAATGCATAATAAAGAAGAAAAAAACATATATAAGTCGCACTGGAGTACAAGTCGCATTTTTGGATGAAATTTATTTCATAAAGTCTAACACCAAGCACAGACATGCCATTTGGAAAAGTAATTTAAAATAAAAATAGAATAAAGGCACCAACAGGCTGAATAATTGAACACTGACACAACTGAGAATGTGCCTGGTATGTTAACATTATTGTTATTATTACATTATTATTATTATTGTTATTATTAAACTATTACAATAACAGACATTGTCTATATTTTGTTTTGGTTCTACAAAACATTGATCCTTTTTACAGTCGCCTCACTGCAGCCTGCTGAGTCATGCTGCCGGCTTCAGCGCTGGCTGCCGCCTGAATAAGCTGTGTTTAATTAAATGACATCCCTGTAGTGACTGGCAGTGAAGACAACTTCCATCTTAAGTGGTTAAGTTGTTTGTTTTTGATTTGTTTATTGGTTTTCTTTTATTGGTTTCATGGCCCAGAAGTCATTAATGTACTTTGCAATATTTGCGGTTTTTTGGTAATATTAGATTATTGATTTTCTACTGTTGTGTTAAGTTTTTCGTTTCTATCTTTTGAAA
>BRDA01000498.1:19317-46385 GCA_036984385.1 Crenuchus spilurus
TGTGGGTTCATGTAGGGGTAAAAGCTTTAGGTGTTCTGTGTTGTATGAATAAATGTGTGCATGTGAGTGCTTGTGTAGTTTAGGATAGTCACCGTCGGTGTGGGGGGTAGATCAGATGCATACCTGTGTGAGTGAGTGCGTGAACATTAATCTAATTCTCTCTGCTGTGTTGTATTGCCGGAGATTGACCAATAAAAACACACGTCTATAAATGGCTTCTGGAGGAGTCATTCGCGAGCCGTCTGGGTCGCCACAGTATTAATGATTTCACACATAAGTCGCTCCAGAGTATAAGTTGCACCCCCGGCCAAACTATGAAAAAAACCGCGACTTATAGTCCGGAAAATACGGTATATAACATGGAATTCTAAACTAAAGTAGTCCAGAAATTGCTGTCAGACCTTGCCAGACTCCTGACTGAGTAAATAGTGCCATTCATAAATAAAGATTAAGCGAGTGATACTATGAATTTGAATTAAATACTGCCAACACTTTTTGTTAATATCATGATTTTGACATTTCCCGTCTTAATTTAGCTTTTTTTTTCCCTTTTCCCTTTTTTAGTGTAATCATTATTGACGAGGCACATGAAAGGACTCTACACACAGACATCCTATTTGGGCTAATCAAAGACATTGCAAGGTTTCGTCCAGACTTAAAGGTGCTGGTGGCCAGCGCTACTCTGGACACAGAACGTTTCTCCTGTTTCTTCGATGATGCACCAGTGTTCAGGATACCGGGTCGCAGGTTCCCTGTTGACATCTACTACACTAAGGTATGTGCTGCATAATGACAATTCTGTACACATTACTTATAGATATTTTGTTTAATACCAAAGTTAACATTTAGCTCTGAAAATACTGGTTGACTGTTGTTTTCCTCAAAAAGGATGAATAAACTAATGTTTACTAATATGTATTTGTGGATATTCTTTTTCTCTAGGCTCCTGAGGCTGATTATCTTGAAGCATGTGTGGTATCAGTTCTTCAGATTCATGTAACACAACCTGCTGGGGACATCCTTGTGTTCCTCACAGGACAGGTCAGTCTGGAAAATACTGTGGTGCACACTTGCAGGTATAATTATTGAAGTTTGTTGTGCTTTAGCTTCATGGTTTATTATGCTTTTATCTTCTTTTTTATTATGTGGTAGGAGGAGATTGAGGCATGCTGTGAGCTTTTACAAGAGAGATGTAGACGGCTTGGTTCTAAGATCTCTGAGCTTATCGTCCTTCCTATCTATGCCAACCTACCCTCAGACATGCAAGCCAAGATTTTTAACCCGACTCCTCCTGGAGCTCGCAAGGTACCTTCTGTAACATTCATTCTACAGTTGCTTTAACATTGATATTTAGTTACTCTAATTCTAATACTTTAAAAAATATTTTTATTGATTGAAAAATTCATTAATCTGGGTTCATTTAAAGTTTTATATCCATTGTGGTAGTTATTTTCCAGACATTTCTTTTTCAATTTAGGCAAAAAATTTAAATCGGTTTGATCTGGAAAAAGTTTCAGCGTAAAATTTTCACTTTTTTGTTTATAAGACTCAGTTGTACAAAAGGAATTGTCTGTAGCATAGACATACTTGAGAATATAATGCCATTTAGGGACTTCGTTGCCAAGATTTTCCTGTTAAGCACCATACCATTTAGACAAACCACTATTATAAAATGCTTTGTTTGTTTTAGGTTGTGGTGGCCACAAATATAGCAGAAACCTCTCTCACTATAGATGGCATCATCTATGTGATCGATCCAGGTTTCTGCAAACAGAAGAGCTACAATGCACGAACAGGAATGGAGTCTTTAATTGTTACACCGTGTTCACGGGTAAAGGATATACATCATCTTATCCCTTTATTTAATGAGTTCAGAGTTCAGCAATTTTATTATTGCTAGAGAATGGAATGTGCCTCTTTGTTGCCTGTTCTAGTCACAACTTGCAAACATTTTCATTTTTAATTGTTTATTCCTTATTTTATGCTAAACAGTGCTGCCTTCTTTACTACATTTTAACAGGCCTCAGCCAATCAGCGAGCAGGCAGAGCCGGACGTGTGGCAGCGGGGAAATGTTTTAGGCTCTACACAGCCTGGGCCTTCAAACATGAGATGGAGGAAACCACAGTGCCTGAGATCCAAAGAACTAACCTTGGCAATGTAGTCTTACTCCTGAAGAGTCTGGGTAAGAATGGAAATGCACTTTACACTCATTTATTTGTCTTTTGATACCACACCGCCTTTCTTGCTAAGGGTTGTAGGCAAAGAAGGACCGAACCTTTTCATTCTCAAAAAAAGCTCTGAGCTCCTCCTGGATCCCCAGCCATTTCCAAGCCAAGTGTGACAATCTCTCCAAAGGTCCTGAGTCTGCCTCTTGGTCACTTCCAAGTAAGACCCATCTATAATAACTCAAGCAGGAGCCAAGGAATCACCTCAGCTGACTTCTCTCAGTTTGAAACTCGTAATGGCTTTACTCCAAGGTGCTCCTTGATTGGAGAACTCCTCACCTTGTCCTTGAGAGTAAGCCCTGCAACCCTACAGAGAAATCTAATTTCTGCCACCTGTACCTGTGACTTTATTCTTTCAGTCACAACCCATATCTTGTGACCCTCTGGTAGACTGAGAGCATTGTTTGTAGGCTCAGCTCTTGTTTCCCTTCCTTTGTTTCCTTACCTACAGTGTGTGCAATACTGCAGATGCTGACCCAATCAATTTCTCAATCTTTTGCTCCCTTTTTCTATTCCTCATAAATAAGATACTGAGGTACTGAAACTCCTTCACTAGGGACAGATCCCCCCCCCCTTCCTTCACCTGAAGGATGCATCCCACTCTTTTTCTGGGCAAGAACTTGGAGGTGTCGATTTTCATTCCAGCTGCTGCACACTTGGCTGCAATGCTTTCAAGTGCATGCCAAAGCTCCATTTCAGGTGGTGCCAAGAGGACATCGTCATCTGTAACATGTTACCTTTAGCCGGCCCCGTACTGGACACTCTTGAATCCCTGGCTGCACCAGGAATCCCCACACAGCTGTGGAAAAAAAAGCTGATCAGTTCTACAACCCGGGCTACATCCTCATTGCTCTTTCTGAATCATTGGTTCGACCACCAGATGCAATGATTCTCTAAGTACCCTGGCAGAAGCTGATTCCCAGATAAATGAAACATATAATCCGGTCTTCTTTTTTAAAAATGGAAACCACCATCCCAGTTTAGCAGTCCATAGTCAGTGTTCCAGTTCAATGTCGGATGGAAAAAAGTCATACTGCCTACACCACCCCTACTCTAGTGTCTTCAGCCTCCGACTAAATTGCATCCACCCCTGCAGCCTTGCCCCCACAAAGATTTCAATCACTGCAAAAACCTCAGCCACTGAGATGAACCACAATTTTTGGCAGCCATATTTATGATCGAGGACTTGCATGTAGTCCATTCAGTCTCTGTCTTTGTCTTCATTGCATAAAACAGTCCCTCACCAAAGCCTCTGCGAGATACTCTCACACCACTGCGAAAGCTCTCCTGGGTTTAACTGGTTTCCATGGTGTTATGTTATTCTGTGCAAGTCATAGTTTGTCCATAGCAAACACCATATTTGAGCACAAAGTGGCACATAAGTATATGTGGTACCATAACACCTTGGAGTTGATTCTGTGATTATTTCATCACAATTTGAGGTCATTTGTGCAGGACACTTGGGTGAACAGAGATGCAGAGCTATCAACTGATCATCATGTGGTGATGAGTTGAATTCAACACATTAGGCAGTGGCCAGAGAAACCTGGAAACCACAAGGGGGTGCCACTCCAAAATATTTTTTAACAACAAAACACAAGATATATTAAAATATTAAAACTAACTTTTAATTGGTTAATAATGAGTAAGGCATATCAGATTCTTACAGCAGTTGTTTAACATCAGTTTGCTTGTGGTGAACCTCTTTCATTGTTTAACAGCAGTGAATGTGCTTCAGTTCCAGTTTTTCCACAACTGCTGTTCAGACACCCTCTGTCTTCCTTTTGCCCAGATCATTCCAGTAGTGGCATTCTTTTCTGTGCTTACTCATTGTTTAGAAGTCCACGTAATGTAGCAGGAAGAACGAGTCTTTGGATGAGGGTTTAACTGAAAACAATGTCACGCCTTTGTCAGATGGAAAGATATTTCTCAATTATTGTTGTGGCACACTTCCTTCTGCATATGCATTATTCAGATTGCCTTCTTAATATGATGTACTTCAAAACATTTCAAAGAATTTGTGAGAAGGTCAGTTCACAGTGAAATGAAGACTAAGTGCTGGGTTGCTTCTGTTCTTGTTAAATTCTTGTTAAACAAATTCAGTGTAAACACCTTTACCATATGTGTGTGTATATTTATTACAAAGTATGTAAACAATTTATTTAATAATATGTCCATGGAACTTAAATGTAAATAAATACATGGTGTGTTGTCATACGCAAACTCAACCAGCATAAAAATAGTAACAATATGTTCACCCACATCTCTCCATGCCTGGATTCCTTTCTCTAGCTTTCTACATCTTCCATAATTAGATGCTTGCTTGTAAAATCAAAACTGGACCAGCAACCCCATACCTGATGACGGTAGCACATTCCAAAATACCTTTTGAGGCCTGAAAGTTACAAGCAGAGCTTGATTTTATCCACCATTCCTCAGGATATCAAGAAGATAAACACGTAAACTTATCTCTGTACTGGAGCCCCAGTGGTGGAATGAATTTCTGGACCTGCAGTTTGTTGAGTAAATATGTGAACATTAGTCATGTAGGGAAAAAACAACCAAAAATGTTTATCTTTGTATTTAGGTCTTGGTGCTAACACTTGTTCCTAGCAGTGATTTAGCTTGAGCATATGTTTAGACTGTAGTCCTCTTTTACCATCTGTTCTAACATCTGTTAAAATGATTGACAGGAATAAATGATTTGATCCATTTTGACTTCATGGACCCTCCTCCACATGAAACCCTGGTGCTGGCTCTGGAACAGTTGTATGCTCTGGGTGCTCTTAACCACCTTGGAGAACTCACTAAGGTACATCAAAGTCTGGCTATGACCTTTTCTCACTCTCTCCAACTGTCTCAGTGATGCTCTGTGAAAGTAAAAATGTAGTGTATAATAAGGTATTCTTAGCAAATTTTCAATAGATACCAGTACCATGATTTTGATTATAGTAGTGGATGTAGTCAAGAAGTTCTGACATTAATAATTAGCAACACTGAATGTAATTCAAAGGTCCCATATTATACCCTTTTTCCAAAAGTTAACAAGAGGATTGTAAAGAAATGTCTGTCAAAGTACTTCCAACGGTTAATAGATAGATAGCCCTGTTTGATGGTTTTAACACCTGTGTGAAGAGCGATGTGATGTGATTTAATGAGGCAAGATTTGTGTAAATGAGGCAGTGCTCACCCTGCCCCCAGGGCAAACCTCCACACTCAAATGTAGGTGTAATAACACTGAAAAATGTTTTTTTTTTCAGTAATATGTCCCCTTTAAACAGCTAGATAGATTTAAATTCCAGTCTACCATACTTACTATTATTGCAACTACTTGGTTATTTAAATTTGGTTTTGAGATTATTTTTGTTGTTTTTGGAGTACTATATGTCCTGTTGATACTCTGCCTTAAGAAGCTTTTATAAATCTTTGAAGCCATCATTCTAATCTTTGTAATACAGCTGTGAGATGCACACTGTATTGTGAGTCAGGATTACATGGATCTTTTCTTGTATGACAGTTGGGGAGGAGGATGGCTGAGCTGCCTGTGGACCCCATGTTGAGTAAAATGATCTTGGCCTCTGAACAGTGAGTTTCTATACCAACACTAGTACTACATTTGTGGGGAAAAAAAACAGTATGTATAAAGTATGTATAGTGTGTATAAAGTCAAGTCAAATTAAAGGACCAAAGAGAGAACATCTGTGATTTTGAGCTTCCTCTTTACTCTGATTTTTAATAGAACTTTTTTTTTCTTTTGCTCCTCAGATATAAGTGCTCAGAGGAGGTTCTTACAATTGCTGCCATGTTGTCCGTCAACAACTCCATCTTCTACCGGCCCAAAGACAAAGTAGTGCATGCAGACAATGCCCGGATGAACTTTATGGTGCCAGGAGGAGATCATCTGGTTCTTCTGAATGTATACACACAGGTAAAATTTAGATTTCTACATGTTCTGTTTGTTTTTTGTTTTTTTTCCAATTTTTTATTTATTTTTTTCTTCATGCCTCACTTGCTGCAATTGTTTGTCTTCCTGGTTGCATATGCGTCACTGGATTTTTGGTGTTGACTGTTGTAACTGGTTCTACCTGTCATAGCTAGACTGCAGTGTCAGACTGGATCATCAAAAAGTGTGTGATGGCACATCCACTGCATAGCAGTGACAAGTTTGAAACTGTCTGCAATGGACATTGTTCTTACAATGACTAATGAAGAAAACGTGACATACTTCTAAATGTCAAAAAATACGAATATTAATTTTCTAATTCTAGCTATTAAAGTCTTCTTAAAATAGGCATATAAATATTCTTTGAGCTGATTTTTGTAAAAAGTAGGTTGAAAAAAGGTGATACTGGATTGGGAAATTAGTTATAGGCATGATGAAATTAATGTGTGGTAAATAAAAAATGAACAGGTTAAAGTACACTATGTGGACAAAAGTTTTGGGACACCAACACATTAAACCTGAAGGAGCTTTTATGACTTCCCATTCTAATTTCAAATGCATTAATGAGTTATGGAGTTAATTCCCCCTTTGTAGTTACATCATCTTTCAATGAAATATTTGCCAATTCATGCAGAATAGCATTTGTGAGATCAGACACTGATGTTGGACTAGAGGCACTGGTTCTTAAACATTTCCTCCCATAATATTCAACCACCATTTCCAGCTTTTCAAACATACTTTTTATTCACCCGTTATTAGTATAATTTGAGTGAATCAAACTTGTATGTATTTCTCAATCCTGTATCCCTCTTTCAATCTGTTTTTCTGAAAAATATTAAGTTTGACATGCAGCCTGTTAACCACTTAAATCAAACCAGAATAAACATAACATATTGTTGCTGAAAGTGCTTTATACTTAATTGGAATGTTAACTTATTAACGATGCTTTGGGATATTACAATATCATAAAACTAAAATGTAAGTAAAAACTCAAGATTTGAGATAATAAAAAATATAAAATTCTTTCAAATTCTCTCTCACTCTGTCTGACAGTGGGTTGAAAGTGGTTTTTCCACTCAGTGGTGTTTTGAGAACTTTATTCAGTATCGCTCAATGAAGCGTGCTCGAGATGTGAGGGAGCAACTGGAGGGTCTGATGGAGAGAATTGAGGTGGAGGTGTGCAGCTCTAATGGTGACAACATCCCCATTCGTAAGGTATCAACATTCTTCTCATCCTTGTCTCCAACCTTCTGTTCTGCACACGAGAAACATTTCAGGCAGTTTCTGTATCCTAATAGCCAGAAAATCAGCAGAATATTGCAGAGGCACAAATGCCTTACATGTAATGTAAATACTAACATACCACACACTCATATTCTACATCTTTGTCTTTAACCTTTGCAGATTATCCCTGGTTTTTTTTCCACTGGGATGTCTTCTTTGCTTTTTCCAGTGCTAACTGTTATCACATGTTCAGACATTTACACACAAAACACGCATACATGCATAAGTGCTTTGCTAATAATTTGCCACAGTCTTCTTCATTACTGTGCTACTACTTTTTGAATGCTCAGATTTTTACATAGTAAATGGTCTGCTGTGGTGGTAGAATGCATAGTGTTGATCTGTAGGTCAAAAAAGTTGCTTTGTGAGATCAAACAAAAAATGATGTACAAGACAGAAATGTCCAACTTCTGACAAGTATACATTCAATTATTGGTTGGTGCTGTATTATCACAAGGTACTGTATCAGGGCATCATGGCATGGAGTCAATCAGCTTGTGGCCCTGCTGAGTTGTTATTGATTGCTTTGATAGTGGCCTTCAGCTTGTCTGTCTTGCTGGGTCAGATGTTTCTCATCTTCCTCATGACAGTGCCTCATCAATTCTGATTTACATGAACTATATGCCACACTGATCAACATTAAAACTTGGGCTTGAAATATGTCACTTTACATGTAATTCATATAAATATGACAGTTTATCTTTTTTAATTAAATTGTAAAAATGAACTTTTTCAGAATATTTGAATTTTTTGATGCAGGACCTTGTCATATTTTGCTTCCTGAGTAACTTTCAGGATGCTTTTATGTAGTTCTCAGCCGGAAATTCACCAAACACAATTATGATAATCATGTTGGACATTTTACTACAGAAAAACTTGAAAAAGAAAGGAAACATAGACTCTCCTTCAGTGATTTTTTCCCTCTCTATCAATCCTTTAAGATTTGTATTTCAGCCTCTCTTTGTGTTCAGACAATAACTATAATTTTATTACTATTACTTTAAATTGCAATTCAGATTTGAATATTGCTTTTAATTTAATATTCCTTAAAAAATATGGTTAATTTTCATGCATCATGATGTACTTTTTTTTATTTCCTAGGCGGTCACTGCAGGTTATTTCTACCACACGTCCCGTCTTAGTAAGGGAGGCTATAAGACAGTGAAACACCAGCAGACTGTTTATGTGCACCCAAACAGCTTCCTGTTTGAGGAGCAGCCTCGGTGGCTTATCTACCATGAGCTAGTTTTCACCACCAAGGAGTTCATGAGACAGGTGAGATCTTTTAGTACCTTAATTTTAGCATGTTTTAACAGATGTTTCACTGAAAAAAGTTCATGGTACATGTTGTTTATTTACCTCCATTTATTCCTGTCTTTCAGGTAATAGAGATAGACAGTAGTTGGCTATTAGAGGTGGCTCCTCACTACTACAAAAACAAGGAGTTGGAAGATAGCAGCAGTAAGAAAATGCCTCGCAAACAGGGCAAAGCTCGGGAGGAACTTGGTTGAATTGGGAATGGTTTCTGTTCAACCCAGCTCCAGTAATGTGAAGAGAAAAAATGATGAAAAACAAACTTTGGTCATCATTAATAAAAAATATGGACAAACAGTTATTTTGCTGAAGTTCAGTGCCCTGTGGTCAGAGGGCTCTCAGTGATTTTGGGCTGTTTTAGAGTGAATGTCGGAGAACCTCCTTATTGTATGTTTGTAGTAATCTAAGGCAGTGTTGAAACAACAGTTCCATCCACTCAAGTGACTTCAAAGAGAGCTACTTGACACTGTCACATGTAAGTTAACTGAAACTGTTTTAATCCTTTCTACAATAACAGCCGGTATAGTTGTCCAGTCAGAAGAATGTCAGGCATCCTCATCTGCAGATTTGGTAAACATGATTGCAGTGGGCGTGTATTGAGTGAAGTATTAGTGTGCAACAACAGTGTTCCCAAGTAAGGACCAACCTTGTAATAAGTTGATAGATTTCTAAATCTAGACATTTTGGTTAAATCTTTGTTTCTTGAACTTGTATATCTGTGTTTGGATGAAAAGAATATATTTTTAATACATCCCCCATGTTTGTGTGTGTTTTTTTAATGTTTATTTAAATGGACATCTGCCTCTTCACATGTAAAATACAAAAGTCCTTTCAGTAGAAAAGACTTACTTGAATAACTAGCTTTCCACAGGTCTTATTGACTCATATAGGAATGGAAATACCACATTTAACAGTGCACACAAGTAAACAAAAAAAAAACTGTTGGTGTTTAATATTTCACTGATTACCCTTGTCGTTTCACCTGTTGAGGCTCGGGGGGAGTTGGGGGAATGCACATTAAACCGAAGAAGAAAGAGCTGACTTAACCTAAGGCCAAATTGGATTACTAAATACATTTAAAATGAGGTGGTTACAAAAGCCTTTTGAAACACTTGGAATGTCTGCTTCTGTAATGCAATATTATGCAAAATGTCCTACCTGACAAGACAGGTGCCTGCTAGCTAAAGTGTGTTCTGTGGAAGTGTGTGTAGATATATATACATACATACATACATTAGTTGTGGGCTAAAATGCACTCTACTTGGATTTTTGTTTTATATAGTGTATTTTTTAAATGCAAATTCACACTGTGCAACCTTTCACAGAAAGTTCAAAGCAGATGATCCACATTTTTTTTGCTTGAACTTTGCTGTACAATGTTTGTTTAGCAAACTCATGAGTCATATTATATTGCAGTGTTTATCAAATGAAGCACGCTCATCCTGCCACAACATTCTTCCATCAGTGTAAATAGACAGGTACATTACCATAGAGCACATCGACAACAATGCCATTATCAAATTGGATATATAATCCACATTATACAGTCTCATAAGCTTTACACAATGTATGCAAACTCTTTGAATCCAGATAAGTACCACTGAACTGTAATGTATGTGTGAAGGCTCAGATACTACCAGGACCAGTCTAACAGGTCTGACGTGGAGGAGGGGGGAGAGTAAAGGTGATTAGCACAGGTGAGTAGGAGGGAGGAGAAGGAAGAAAATCTGGTAGACAGGCAATGAGTGTAGAACGAAGAGAGACGGTCTGAAGTCCTGCTCCTGCTGATTTGCTGTGCACCTGATTTGGCTGGCAAGGGGACACATCTACTCTGGAGTATATGCTATCGGAGCAAAGCAGGCTTGGACTGTTCCTGAAAATCCAAAACTCCACAGGTAAGGATAAGGACAGTGCCAATATCAGTGTGCTCTGAAAAATACTAAATCACTGTTTACAGTTGAGCTGTTCCGTTAGCCATTTTTGGTGTTATATTAACTGAAAGCACATTTATGTAGGCATGCTGGCTTCATTTTCTGGAAAGTCTGTTTCCTTGAATTGTAATCTGGTACCTATCAAGGACATGCTATCAGAAAACAAGACCAGGAATTGAAATGTGAGGCCTGTGGAACTGTGCCCTCAGAAACTATGGGTGGCTTTACTGAGAATACATTAATTGTGTTTTTAAAATGTTTATTGTATAGTGAAGTGCAAACAATAAATACTGCTGTCATATGACAACAATGTATCACTGCATCATTTGTCCTTTACCATCTGTGACCCTGTAATGTCAGCTTCCAAAATAGCTATGAATAAATGTTACTTACCTTAAAATTTTGTAAAAAAAAAAAAAAAAAAAAACATTTTTGCCTAATGTAAAATTAATATTATGGAGGTGCAAGTTTTTATTTAAACACTGACAGCAGAATTTTCATTGATACATTCAAGAGTCCTGGACCTAAAAACAGAATTGGAGGCTGGTTTTGTCAAGCTCGATTAAAGACATACAAGCTTTCTCTGTATAGAAAAAGACACTGTTAATAAAGATGTTTATCTAAATTAAAAATTTGTTCAGAATTTTGGAATTTTATGGTACAAGTTTTTTTTTTCCAGACCACTTGATTTTTTTTTATATATGTTGTGAATGGGCTTTATACCTACAACAAATAATGTTGCAATATCATAATTAATCTCACTTTATTAGACAAATAAACATTTTTTGTTTTATAGTTTTTAGTAAAAATAAAATTTTCATTTCATTATCTGAATACAAAATCAAAACCTAGAGTTGAGACCTGAGAGACTGCTTCAGACTTGTTATGATAGAAATAAACTACGCCTAACCCTAAAGGTTGTGTAACATCTGTGTAAAGACTAAACATTGTTTTCTCAACACAGCTTCCACGCTGCATTTTGTTTAATGTAGTGAACGTAACTTCTTGTTAGATTTCAGACATTCAGCTCACCAACAAAAATCCATTTAACTAAAAATATTAAACAAACAAACAAAAAAAAATCAAGTGTATCTTCTGAGCAGCATAGGAACTAGGGCTGTGTATTGGCAATAACATGGCAATAAAACAAATAATCATGATACAGGGTTTACAACTCAATATATTGTGCTATTGTAAGCAAAGTTATAAAGAGTGTTGCAGTTTTTAAAATCTAATTCTCTGAAAACTGTCAGCAGTGCCCTTACACACTATGTGTACTCTACAATGGAAGAGTCTAATGACCGAAGAAAGATTACACTGTCGTCTAGTGGTCAGGGGTTAAGACACAACAAAACAACAAAAAATACTACCTGCCACCAATTTTTATATAAAAGTTATCCATTAAAAATTCTATTCTGAGTTTTTGAGAATCAATAGTTTCACAAAATACAATATTGCAATACTCATGTGTATCAATATTTTACACCACCAATGGGCACAATTCTTCCCTTTTTAGGCTATTTCCATTCTAAAATTATAACTCTCAAATAGCATGAGCAAGAGAAAATCAACCCAAGTGCTGAGACTAATACAAGAGAATTTAATTTATAATAGGTTAATCTACCAACTCATCTAAGCCATGACACATTACACCATTGACTGTGATGACAAATGTGTCCCAGATATGAACCTGCTTGTATGATGGGAAAAATCAAGTGATGAAGCTGAAGTCTTTCTACTACTTTTGCTTTCATGGCCATCACGGTCCAGTAAATATCATTATTTTAACTGCAAGCAAGACTGTTAGAACATATGCAAGAGATAACGAACATTATAGCAGTGCATCTTCAAAAATTAGATTATTGTGAAAAAGTTCATTTGTGATTATAATTTTATTGAGTTAATTATGTTATTGTACTGTTTGAGTAGTAGTTTACTCAAACTCTATATTTTAGGTGCTGCCGTGGGCTGGTGGTTAGGGATCTGGTCTTGTAAGGTCGCTGGTTAGATCTCCAGGCAGGTCATGACTGAAGTGCTCTTCAACAAGGCACCTAACCCCCAACTGCTCACCGGATACGGATAGGGCTGGCCACTGCTTTGAGCACATGTTCTTACAGCCTACTGTGTTCACTAGTGTATGAGTTTTATTGCATGGATGGGCTAAATGTGGAAGTCAAATTCTGTTGTGTGCAATCACACTGGCAAAAGTTTAATCCAATCTCATCTAAATTTAATATTCTAATAATTAGAGATTCTGGATTTCTGATTTTTATGAGTGATAAGCCATACTGACAGTAAAACAAAATTCGCTTGAAATGTTACTTAACATGTAATAAATATGACAGTTTGCTTTTTTTAAGAACAATGAACTTTTTCATGAGATTCTATATTTTTGATGTAACACTGTACATCCCTCAAAAACATATATTGCCTATAAAAAATAATAATATAAAAAAGAATATATTACCTATAAAAAAATTATCCAGATTTTCTAGAGTATTATGAATGTTACTTTAAAAATTCAGTCTTTAAATGACCTGATAAATGCAATTTAAGTACTAAAGTCTGCATATACTCCATATAATCAATATATACTGCATGTAAATCAGCTTATTAAACCTTTATTTAGACACACTGATGACAGCACCTAGACTGGGTTTCTCACATCTTTAAACACTGTTATTTTAGAACCTAAAGAGAACAAATTTCACATGCTATGCTGACAGATACTAATGTACTGTTTCACATCTGTTACTGTGATTTTATTTAAAGATGTAATTTTACACCATGTGACATTTTAAAGACTTTGTCCCATATTACACCATTTACAGCTTTGTGGAGTCCTTCACTGTCCTGACCTCTGAACCACTGTGCCATGACTGACAACAGAGAGACCAGGAGTGGAGAAGTAGGGAAAGAGAATGTTAAACCAAACGTCAAACCACAGTTTGATCAGAAGGCCACAAATGGACAGGGATCCCAGGGGTCCCAGCAGAAGCAGGAAAAATCTGGGAAGCCCCCTCGAAGGAGCCGCAGTAGTGATACAGAGCGCCGCAGCAGACGAAGGGAGCGAGAGAGGGAACGTGGGGAAAGGAGGGAACGAGGTCGTAGTGAAGAGGGCCAGCAACGTAGCCGGGGACGGAACAGACATGACAGGGGTCAGGCAAAATATCCTGAGGACAACCTGGATGATACAGAGTGTCCTGTGTGCTTTTGCAATTATGACAATGTCTTTAAAACCCCTAAGCTGCTGGCTTGTGGCCACACATTTTGCCTGGAGTGCCTTGCTCGCATCAATGTTTCTTCGGCAGAGATCAAGACAATCTCCTGCCCTGTGTGCAGAGAATTGACTGAAATACGGCATGGCCGGGACCTGCCACATCTGGGCAACAATGAGGACATTTTCCGCAAGCTGCCCCCTCAGATGCAGAGGGCACAGTCGGTGCGCTTTGAACGTAGCAAAGGTAAACTCGTCCTCAAGAAGCCTCCTCCTGGAAGCAGTCCCTCCAAGAAGAGCCTAACTTTGCCAGGGTTTAATAAACAGCAGAGGGAAGTGCAGCCAAGCCAAAATGTGCCAGCTGGGGCTGTGGAGGAAGGGTTTGCTTCAGTTACCATAATAAATGTGGGGAGACCTCCAAACAGGGTGAGAGGTCGTTTGGGAAGGGCCTTCCAGTCCAACCACTGCTACTATGCTGTGGTGGCCGCCATTGTCGTGGTCACAGTGGCCTTGTTGATAGTTGGGATTTTGACCTTTGTGGTGATGCCAAACCTGTCTATTCATACACCTGCCCAACAGGTTCCATCACAACATGGAGGAAATGAGGACCACAACAACTACACTAATGGGTAATGGGACACACAAGCTAATACCTGAGCTAAGACAACCTGAACTAACCAAACCAACTGGTGTTACGACATGCAGTGGATGACCCTGAGCCATTGGAGGAAAGACAATTACATAGCTTTGGCATGATGCACTGCAGACTGTAGACCTTTTGTTATTGCAGGAAAAACAGATTTCTTAAAACTTGAACTTACCAGACAAGACTTTCCTGAAAGACAAATGCAGATTGTGTAAAGTGAATTTAGAAACTGTTATAGGAAGGATCCTAGACTATGAAAATGACTTTCCTTGCATGAAACTGATTAATGTTGACACCTGTATATTCTGCACATGCTGAAATATTTTCTATTTTCATAAAAAAACACTTTAACTCAGTTTTACTGCTCTTATTTTACTGGAGAGCATTAATCACACAAGTGTTATTTTTTTAATAAATGTCTTGTTTTATGCATTTTTATGCATGGAACTGGATCCTTACTAGTACATCTTCAAAAATTTTAATATCATGAAAATGTTCATTTGTGTTCAAAATTAATAAAAAAATTGATATTCATGAAATTTCATTTAAAGTGACATGTCATGTCTTTTCATTTTATTATTGATACAGTTTGAATAATAATTTGCTGAAACTCAAAATGAAATTCAAATTTCTTGATTTGTGATTTTCATGAGCTTATATGTCATACTGATCAACAGTAAAAAAAAACAAAAAAAAAACGAAATATCACTTTATGTAATGAATACAAAATAAGTTTACCAATTTGAATAAAATTTGAACAATGAACCTTTTCACAATATTCTATTTTTGTTATGTATATTGGTAATATTAATATTTGTGAAATAGAAACGATAAACCATGCATGATCTGAAATACAAAGAATTTCTATACACTCCAAAATACCAGAATTGAAAGTACAAAATAAAGTTTATGACTTGAGAAAACTGCAAGTGAGTAAGTTCTGGTGCTGCAGTTGAGTTTGGGGCTTATAGTTGAGTATATTTGGGTGTTGGGATATTTCTGTATAGGGGTATTTTAGGGGCCAGGGTTTTTGAGTCAGGAGGTCTCTACTAATTATTGTCACATTTAAATATCAGAGTTTACCTGTTCACAAGATGTCATCAACTGCCCTCTAGTGGACTGTTATTTAAACTGATAATTGCATTCATGAACCATCAACTGCTGTCTGGGATTTAATACATATATTCAGGCAAGTGAGCATTTCTTTACTCACAGAACGTTTTATAACAGCATTTATAGCAGACAATACTAAACCATTCTAAAAAAGTAGTCAGGATCTGTCTCACAACAGCACTTATATTATCTTACAAATACAGACTGAAATTGTTCAGACATACCAGTTGTTTGTCCACTCTGATTTAAGCTTCAATTTGGCATGAAAGTAAGTTGATTATTGTAGCTCAGTGGTCAGAAATCTTGGGGTCAAATGGTCATACCTTTCCCAGGTAAGTACACACAGATGCTCCAGGTCGACTATCTGTGCAGTCAGCTAATGAAATGTAATACAGATGGATAGTAAACTAAATGTCACTATTGTTGACCTATATTATGGGTCTATCATTCACTTACCTGCTGTATCTCAAAGACTTGTTCTCTCAGTTTCATTCTGTTCTAGATTAAATTACCTGTTGTATGTTTGATCCTACATCTAACTCTAGTTTTGCGATTTTATTTTGAATGAAAAAGAAGTGTTTTGACCTGACACTTTTAATTAGGTTGTTTTAATAGAAGCCCATTGTCACTATTTTAAATAACAAAATATGCAGGACCAATTGTATTATTATTATTATTATTATTATTAAGAGCAATATTGTTTTGAGATAACTTATTATTTTGATAAACTCTTTGTTTTGAGATACTAAGTCATTATTTTGACACACAAAGTAAAAGAAAAGTAACTATGCCTTTGCTTGAGTGGGTTTTATAATATTTTACTCACCTCTGCTTATGTGACTCTATATATCTGCTATGTTCCCTGCTACATAAAAAAAATATAATGAAAAATTTCACTGATATTCATAATTTAATTTAAAAAGGTAAACTCATTCATTACATGCAAAGTGACATTTCAAGCCTTGATTTATTTCCTGTAGATCAGTATGTCTTAAAGAAATCCAGAATCTCAAATTATTAGAATATTTCATTAGTAAATTACCATTCAAACAGTATCAACATTAAAACATAAAATACATTAAATGAGTCATTTCATGTAATGAAGATAAAATATGTGACAGTTTTTTTTATATATTAAATTATTAACACAAATGAACTTTTTCACTTTTGGGAGACGCACTAGTAATATTCCTAGAACCTCAGTACAGCCTCCTCATTCCAAAAGTCCAGTGTAGTTGGCATGTTTATGGGGTTTATAACTCAACAGTATGCTTTACAATGTCACACAAACTTTTCTTCATAATGCTGACTTTCTATTAGTTGGTCAAATAGTTTTTAGCTTCTTGAAAAAAGACTCTGACTTAAGTTTTTGGAGCCAATGTTTTATTTGGAATTAATGTACTGAATACTTATATGTAAGAGATACTTTAGATTTGTTGGTTTTCCATCTTTATGTTGAGGAATGTTTGCTTTTCAGTGGGGCTCAGATGAGGAAATGTACACAGAAATAATAATTAATCATGTTAATGATGAATGATAACATATATTAATTCTTTTTTTCCAAAATATTGCAGATTTCATGCTTTTAATGCAAAATGGACACTGAATAATTCAGCCTCCATGCTCATTTTATTATTTTAATGCCATTTAAATGGACATGCATTGTTAGAAAACATTTTAAAGTGTCTCTTAAAGTGAGTAAGATAGACCACCTCCCGGTCAGGCTCGAGTTAAACCGGTTTGCTGACCCTCCGGACTGACGCAAGTCTTCCCTCTACACTGAAACCGTGTTTCCAGGCACACGTGACTCAGAAGTTTCCCGTAAGCAAATGACCTTTTACATTTATATTCCTTAAAATAAGCCCTCAGGGTTGTATTTCACTGAAGTGCAGAACGAGTGTGGACCTCAGCGATGGCTTCAACTCCTTCTGCCTCCGCACTGTCAGCTGTTCTCCGGTGTAAAAGACCTCCAGCTTCTGCCTACCGCCTGGGACTGGCCTACGGAGCGGTACAGTCTATTCCGCGAGCAGAGAAGCCGGACAACGCCGCCAGAAGAGGCGCTCTGTGGGGGTTTATTTGGTCAGAAGCGCGGAGGGATACTCACCGAGGCACGTCTGTTGGCATCCGGCTGCAGTGTGCTGAACTTAGAGCGAGAAAGAAGCAGGAAAGTCAAATAAAATTTAAGTGTAACTTCAGCACAAGCACAAAATCTGGACTCTGTGAAGATACAAAAGTGTCTCAACCAGGCCAGGACCGGAAGTCTGAGGTGACTGTGGAGGCTTCAGAGTCAGACTGTAGAGTTAGCCTTAGAGTGGGTGACACTCCCTCAGTGAACTTAACTCTGCTCTCTGAGAAGCTGCTGTGTGTGTTTGTGGCCTGTAAGACTGTTCATAACGTGTCCAGAGACGTTTCTCACCACAGTCACAGCTTCTGCACGTTAAAGAGCACACTGCTGCACCTCACCATGTTTGTTTCTGACTTTTTACGAGCCAAGCTCGGATTCGTCTGGAACAAGTTTCCTGTGGCTGTAAGTCAACTATTCACTGTTTACACCTACACTCTTAAAAGAGATGGTTCTTCAAGGGTTCTTTAATAAAGAAAATAGGTCTATATAGATACATTAACACTCAAAGAACCTAATGGGTTCTTTGCATGGTGAAAGGGTTCTTCAGATTGATGAGGAATGTGCTGTAGATGGTTCTATACAGAACCTTTCTGAAAATGGTTCTGTATAGCACCAAAAAGGGTTCTGCTGTAGTTACATTAAAAAAATGCTTGTAATAATGTAAAAATTTTCAGAACATTCATGGTTAGAACCATTTTGTTTACTAAAGACCCTTGAAGAACCATCTCTTTTAAGAGGCTGTACATTTTTCTTGCGCTTTTATTTTGCAGTACTTAATCTGAAATCCCATCTAATAATAATAATTAATAATAATAATAATAATAATAATAATAATAATAATAATAACGTTAATTGATGCCAATATTTTGAGATGACTAATTTAAACATGATAATGCTATTTTATAATTATTTCTGAGATATTGTTTTATGAATAATAAATAAAACTAATCTAAAAAAAATCTCTACATAATGACTTAACACTATCAAAATGATAACGTGGCAGTTCCCTGATTGACAGAATATGCTGGATATTGTTTCAAGAGTTTAAGTGGTAGAAATTGGTTTCCATACATACAAAAAGAGTGAAAGGATGCTTGAGAAAGTTCTTCAGGCTAACCTACTACCTGTGCTGTGATTGCCTTCATCATGTTATTTACAGTAACTTTGACCATAATGGACATTTTGAAACTACGCACGCGGGCGCCACCTGCTGGTTTAATTACTGAATATTCATCGCGAAATTCAAATGTACATTATTTCCAAATGAAATCTTCATCTCGGGCTCCACCTGCTGGCCCACACAGTGTGCATATTGTTACATTTTCATAATAAATGTGTCTACAGGATGCAGGCCTCATGGCTGTATGTTCTTATAATTTAAGCATAGTTACCTTATATTTTGTATATAAAATAAACATTTTTGTGACAGTAGAACAAATTATAAATGTATTAAATTGTAGTTTGTATGTGTAAGTTATTTAATGAAGTGTTACAAACAACTGGAAATTTTAGGGATTTATTTATTTGTTTATTATTATTTGGCAATAACATATAAGGAGATTTTCTCAAAACCTGATATCTCTGGTCGACTGCCGATCAGTCAAGTGTGATTTTATATTAATATGAACATACAGTATCAGTCAAAAGTTTTATCTCATTTAATGATTTTATTTATATATTTTTTCCTACATTGTAAATTAATACTGAAGTCATTCAGACTATGAAAGAACAAGGAATCATGTAGTAAACATAAAAGTGTCAAACAAACCAAAAAATGTTTTAGATTTTAGATTCTTCAAAGGAGACACACAACTGATGTCTCAAACACATTAAGAGGGCAAGAAATGCAAGTCATTAACTCTTGACAAGGCACAGCTGTAACTGCAAGCCATTCCAGGTGACTACCTCATAAAGCTGACTGGGAAAATGCCAAGAAAGCTGGCATCTAAGCAAGAGGTGCTAACTAGTGGTACAATGCAATTTTTTATTAATAAAAAAAGACTGAATGTCTAGATGATGTGTCCAAAAATTTGACTGGTACTGTAAATGACAACAGCAGGCTGCCTACCTCCATTTAACAGATTCACTTCAAAGGGCCCGTAATATCAAAGCACACAGCTGTGGTAGGTTTCGAAGTGTGTAGTTTCAAAACGTATGAAGACTTGGCTATTCTGACAAAGGAAGTGGTTTCAGAAGTGAAGAGGAGGAAAAGCTTTGTGGTTTCATGTTCTTCTATAAACAGTTATGATTAATATCACACTACCATATCCTTTCTTTATACTTTAGAATGAGGCAGGCATTTCTGTTACTACACCTTTAAGGGTGATATGTTTATGATTTATGATATCAGTTCTGAATGACTGCTTTTTAATGTGTCTGATTCTAAGATGTATACCTTATACAAAATCTTAATGTTCTTCATAAGCTGTGAAGCTGCTGTAGGCCAAATAGGCTGATATGTGCAGCTGTTGTTTATATGACATCACAAAAACAAAGCCTTCTAAAGGGACTGTTTTCACAGCTGAGATTACATATGTGGACAGCTTGTACTGATGCTGCCCTTAAACCTGCAACTCCTGTGTGACAAGATTTTTGTGTAGCACCTAATTTTTCTGTAGAATTTACCTACACAGTGATTATACATTTGTGAAATCTGTATGATTGATGTATTTTTTTTTACAGGTTAATCAATTGACAGGATGTGACAAATGTGTTTCTAAACACGGAAGGAAAAATAAAACCAAGAAAGGCCTGGAACCTGGAACCTGAGATGGTCACTGCTGCTGAAGACAATTTGCATTTATTCAGTGCATTTTTGTAGCAAATAATAAAGAAAAAAATGCTAGACTATAAAATGCCAAATACTATACTGAAATGTTCTTTGAAGATATCAGGCTTGTATTCCATTGTAAACTCAGTTCATGGACAGAACAGAGTGTGCAGTGTCTGAAACCAAGAGCAGGATATGTTACATCTCTTGAGAAATGTTTCTAAATATGTAAACTGCTGGTGGACAAGCGAAGATTTAAAGAGACATGAAGACACCAATGCAGGATGTCTAATCACTGTGAAAAAGAATTTGAAAATACATGTAACCTTGAATAATAAACCTAGAATATCTAAGAATAAAACATAGTAATATTGAATAATGCTTCTGTCATGATCATGATAGCATTACTTTGATTGCAAACAACCCCCTAGATAAAAAACCCTGCACACTCCACTTCAACATGCATTAATTTTAATTTATTTGCCATTTATTTGCTTAATATTACATATGACTAATAATGACAATTATTTTTCAAAATATGTCAGCATCATTCCCATCTTAGTAACTCTCAGTCTAATGTGAAACACTATATGGAAAAATGTGAACTTTTAAAATCACATTTGTTATACCTTGTTATTAATAAATAAATGTTTTAAAAGTTATGTTTATTTTTTCTCCCAGATATCACTGAATCCTCTGAATTATAATATTGTTAAGCAGTTGAAATACAAATAATGCTACATTCAATGTTACTGTGCACAGAAATTACTTAATTAGTTTGAAAATAAGGTGGAGAGGTGTTAATATGCTTCACTAACCATCTTTTTCAAAGATGACCAGAGGACTAATATATATTCTGCACCTGTTGACTGGGAGTCCATCATCAAGTTCACAGGTGACACGACTGGTGGGTCTCCTCAGTGCAACCAATGAGTCAGCTTACAGAGAGGAGGTGGAATGATTAATGGACTGGTGCAAAGTCAATAACCTGTCTCTGAATGTTGACAAAACTAAAGAGATGGTTGTTGACTTTGGAAGAACACAGAGAGACTGCTCTCTTCTGAACATTGATGACTCCTTCATGGAGATTGTCAGAAGCACCAAATTCCTGTGTTCAGCTGACGGAGAACCTCACCTGGTCCCTCATCTCCAGCTCCATAAGTAAGAAAGTAGAACAACATCTCTACTTTCTGAGAAGACTAAGGAAAGTTCATCTGCTACCTCCCACCCTCACCACTTTCTACAGAGGACCCATAGAGTCCATCTTGAGCAGCTGCATTACTGTCTGGTTTGGTGTTTGCACTGAATCTGATCTCTTCGGTGTATAGTGAGGATGGCTGAGAAGATCATTGGGGTCCCTCTCCCATCTCTCATTGACATTTACAACTGCATCCAGAAAGCTCTCAGCATTGTGGAGAACCCATCACATCCTTCTGTGGTCTCTTTACCCTGCTGTCTTCTGGTAGAAGATACCACAACATTCTAGACTGTTCAGCAGTTTCATCCCTCAGGCTGTCAGACTTCTCAATGCACACAGTCTTACTCTCAGGGACTAAATACCACTGTATATTTACACAGCATTGTATTTGTCTACATAATCATTGCAATATTTGCACATTGTACTATAAAAGTGCTTCTATAAACACTGTAATTTGCTGATAAATATCACTGTTACTACATACTGACCAACATCACATTTGTCTTTCGTCCTGTAATATGTCTTAGTCAAGTTAGACAAGCAGCGCTTTGTATTTTTTTGTATTTATTAGAGCTTGTAGTTATTGTATGTTTGTTTTTCATTGCACTTGTGTTGTGTGTTGCGTCTGGTCCTGGAGGAACTTTGTTTCGTTTCAATAGGTATTGCACTGTATAGCTATAAGGACCTCGAACTTGAACAGCAATTCAAAAATGCTAATCTAGCTATCAATACATAATAGCTTTAGTTTATCAAAAATAATTTTCATTTTCTGCTGGGACATTTTTGCTTTCAACAGAGTCAAGACTGGCAAGTCAGACACCGTCTTCAAAAAAGTCATTCATTTTCCTCACTGAATGAAAACTCGGACTTCCTTATAAGGGCATACAAACATGGCGCTGACTGAAGGATGACGAGTCTTCAGTGGTCTGTGGGCGGAGCTTCTGCTGTCTGCTGGAAAAGGCGGGACTTCCTAAAGCAAACGTCATCCGGAAGTAAACTACACTTTAACATTCTTCAGCGAAGACTGAAGGAGGGCGACGTGTGAGAAAATGTAAATAAAAAGTCACACGTTATGGAAATAACTACGGTTTGTTGCCCTACAATATCTAAACAACTAGTTTACTTGAACTAGAATAAATATTGAACTCGGGACAGTTGTAATGACAAAAAAAATGGACGTGAATCCTGAAGATCGACCTGAACGCTCCTCGTGTAAGTAAATGTAGTTGCGTTACTTGATTTCTTCTGTTAATAAAGACAAGTAGATGTCGGTGGTCAGACCTGAATGTACTAGTAATTAAAACCTCTTGGGAGATACAGAGACAGTTCTGTATTTTGTTGTAGTAGTGCTGCGATGATCTACAGGTTAGATTAACGATTGACAACCTGCGGCTACTTTTAAGACTTTATACTCAACTAAAACCAGTCAGCATTTACACGTCTCCTGTATTACTGTTTTAGCCAATGACTTATGTATAGAAGAAAATAAGTACATGAAAACTGTTACATATAACGTGCATGTCTGTGATTAAAACGATTAACCTGCTTAAAGCTTTTTACATGCTTCCTATTTGTGACAACAAACCGTATTTTGTCCAGAAAATATAAAAAATGTCCAACTGTGAAATGTTGTTCCAGACAGTATAAATAAAGCAAATGGAAACATATTAAGTTTGCACAGTTTCATCTGGAACTTTTCTAATTTAACGGGAATAAAATACACTGTATATCCAGAAGTATCCAGCACACTTGTAATTAGTGAATTCCGTTCATTTTAATTGTCCAACTTTGGGATCAGCTGTATTGGCATTTGTTATTCAGAAGTAATCTTCAGTACCTGACCTCATTGATGCTCTCGTGGTTGAATGCAATCAAATCCTCACAGCAGTGTTCCAAAGTCTTCTGATAAGAGTAGAGGTAGAGTCAAAACAGAGATGGAGGGGAAAACTCATAATGTTCCCAATTTCCCAGCATTCTCTATTTCTTTCAGACGAAATGCTGAATAATAAGGTGGACATATAGTTTATCACATGCTCCACAAATTATAGCCATGTATGTTACCTATGTTTTTTTATGTGATACATTTGTTTTATTGATCCTTAACATCAAGAATGACCTTAACTATGTCATATTTTGATATTTCCACAGTTACTGCTGAAATCCTCGATGTGAACATGGACTTTGGCTTGAAACATAAGGACTCATGGAAACACCTATGACCTTACTTTGGAATAAGTTTTTTTTAACATGTTTTTCTTTGCCTTCCACTTTTATCACTGTACTGCCTCAGCTGATGTCTATACTTTTAAACAATTCTGTTAACTAAGCATGTGATTATATTAATCTCGCTGACCTATGCCTAAACTTTGGTTAGTGGAGACTTGCCCCAGACCCTCTCTATCTCCCAAAAGCTACTTTTTATAGCATATACCCATGCTGTCCTGAAGCCCTAATCTTGTGGCTACTCGGGTCCTCTTTGGCCATGGTCTGCAAGAGAAGCTCCCTTATTATTTGTGGTGCTTTCTTGTTTGTTGCTTGGAATGTTGTTCTCATATTTGTCCTGTTGGGACGGTCTCCCATTGGCCAGATGGGTAGGCTGGGGGAGCCTGGTTATGAGGAGGGCCAACAAGGCAAAGAAAATGGCAATATTATCAAGGAATTAATGCGGGTAATTAATGCATTTGAAACAGAACTTGAGTCACAGAACAAAATTCTTCTTCAGATCCAGAAGCATAAGTCATTGTGGGAGGAACACAAAGATAGGGACAAGAAAAGTAAATCAGAAGTTGAAAATTCAGCTGATGTGGTCATTCCCATTTTGGTCATAGCATGTAACAGGGTGACCATAAAACGTTGCTTGGACAAACTCCTTGAATACCGCCCATCAGCTAAACTCTATCCCATCATTGTGAGCCAAGATTGTGGACACACAGAGACCGCTAATGTGATTGCTTCTTACGGCAGTAAAATTACCCATATTAAACAACCTGATTTGGCAGATATCGTGGTGCCTGCAGCACATAGGAAGTTTCAGGGGTACTACAAGATCTCAAGACATTATCGTTGGGCTCTGAACCAAGTTTTCAACTCCTTCTCTTACTCATCCGTCATCATTGTTGAGGATGATTTAGAGGTACATATTTTTAATTCGTAATTCTCATTTAGCTAATTTGTTATTTTGCCTTTTTGACATTAGTGTAAATGTGAAATAACACATACAGTGTTGAATTCAAATGAACATATTGTGAATGATTGACTATTTAGTGTTCATAGCAATAATTAAATGAACCTTGTACTGATTTTTCTGTTTACTTCTTTTAGGTGGCTTCTGACTTCTTTGAGTACTTTACTGCCCTTTACCCTATAATGAAATCTGATCCCACTCTGTGGTGTGTGTCTGCTTGGAATGACAATGGTCGGGAAGGATACGTTGACCCTGGTAAATCAAGCCTCTTATATCGGACAGACTTTTTCCCAGGGCTTGGATGGATGCTCTTGAAGGAGCTTTGGCTTGAACTTGAGCCTAAATGGCCAGCATCATTTTGGGACGACTGGATGCGGCATCCTGATCAGCGCAAAGACAGATCTTGCATTCGTCCGGAAATATCCAGAACTTTAACTTTTGGTCGTAGGGGTGTGAGCTTGGGTCAGTTCTATGACAAGTACCTCCGCTTTATTAAACTCAATACCGAATTTGTGCCTTTTACGAAAATGAACTTGTCTTACTTAGAGCAAAAGACATATGCTGAAGCTTTTGATAAGGAGGTTTACAGTGCTCCAAGTGTTTCTTTG
This sequence comes from Crenuchus spilurus, assembly GCA_036984385.1. Lineage (NCBI taxonomy): Eukaryota > Metazoa > Chordata > Actinopteri > Characiformes > Crenuchidae > Crenuchus > Crenuchus spilurus. The sequence goes on from BRDA01000498.1 coordinate 44,877, forward strand.
GAAGACCTGCAAAGTGGGAAATTATCTGGGCCAGGTCCATTTCGATTGCAATACTCCAGTCCTGAAAGTTTTAAAGCACTTGCACGCAACCTTGGGGTCATGGATGACTTGAAGTCTGGAGTGCCACGAGCAGGATATCGAGGTGTTGTCAGTTTCTTTTCACGAGGAAGGCGAGTTTTCTTAGCGCCACCTGTTGGTTGGACCCACTATGATCCTAGCTGGAGTTAAGGAAGGCTGTGCCTGTGGCATCGGGGGAAAAATGCTTTTTATGTTGTCAGCAAAGAAAATTATGTTGTACTTTACTGTACGTAATGTTACTGTATCATGCAAAACATGCCAGAGGTGCTTTAGAAAAAAAACAGCAAGCATAGTAGGGAAATTTGGGATGGATAAAAATGATTATTTGGTTATGCCAGGGTGACCGTGACATGAGACCAAAGAAAGTAGTTTAGAATAGTTGACTTCCATGCCTCAGGTCAATGCTAATATTTTTAAGCAAAGAGAGACAAATATGTACCTTCAGTGTTGGATATATATAGCTCTGTTGGGATTATTACACCAAGCTGCCGTCATAAACGTAATTTATTCTGATCAGTTATGCTTATTACCATGATGTGATCAGACATTTAATGCAAATGTTGTGTGTAAGACATATAAAATTGTATTCACCTGTCATTTTGCATCTAAATACTATTTCAAGTGCCTTCAGATTTTCTTAGTTTTTTAATTATTATCTGTGAAGATCTAAAAATCATGTTAAGTGGTGGTGGTTGTATATGTTCTTTCAGGCAACTTGTGTAGCTTTTAAAATACATTTGTTGGGAAAAATTTAATTGTCATATCTTACAGTTTGGGGAATCAGTATGTGGAGAAAAGAAAGCAATCGTTTTGAGATTTTTCACTGTGTCCGTGCAATAAAAACATGATCTGTGTGAAAATCAGTATAACGAAACATTCTTTTTAAGTGTTCTGTAATGCAGGTAATTATCACATCAATTGTCATTCAAAATATACTTTCCAGGAAATGTCTATATATATATATATATATATATATATATATATATATATATAAGAACTTCCACTAATTTCAAAGTTAATGGTTATGGTGTAAATTCAGAGCTTTCTAATGTCAAAGGCTCCATTTGGGAGAGTAAGGCAGGGTAAGAACTGTTCCCAGCAGTGGTGGTGAGAACTTGACATCAGAAGCCATTAATGGAAATAAAAGGCATTCCAGGGAATGAATATAATCAGCTAATGCCAGAGATGAGTTTTGCAGTAAAGCTTTAGCCTAAAATAATTAACAGGTTCCAGAATACACAGCAATTAGCTGTGCTATTACACCATTTTTAATAGTCTTCAATAGGCTTCTCTAACAAAACAGATATTTAGAAATATTTTATGCAAATGTTATTTTATTTTCATTACATTCATATTTTATCTAGATATTGTATATTTATATTGTATCTAAAATGACGCAAATTTAAGTGTCAAAGAAATTAAAATTGTAAC
>BRDA01000501.1:0-18571 GCA_036984385.1 Crenuchus spilurus
AATAAAATATTAGATGTTGGCACCTCCACATCATTACATTCAGTTTTTATTCACAATTTGTTTAGTGTCCCAACTTTTTTGGAATCTGGTTTGTACCACAATGACCCTAAGTATTCACTCAGTGCTTCAATTTAACCATTTTCCACAGTAATAAATGGAAGTTCACGGGCCTGGTCATTGTACTAATGCAAAGGGCAAACTCTAAGAGTCTCTACCCGCCTCTTTCTTACTTACGTACAATCTAATAAAACTGTATTTAGCAAATGTTAAGAAAGGTTAGAAATATTTTTTTTATTAATATACTACATACATGTCTGGAAAATATAGAGAGCATTTACTATTTATAAAACATAAACATGAATATTTGTGCTTAATTTTAAAAACTACATTCTTAAAAGAGATGGTTCTTCAAGGGCTCTTTAGTAAAGAACATGATTCTATATAGAACCATGAACACTCAAATAACCCTTGTATGATAAAAGGTTCTTCAGATTGATGAGGAATGTGTTGTAGGTGGTTCTATACAGAACCTTTTTGAAAATGGTTCTATACAAAAATGGTTCTGCTATAGTTACGATGTCAATCTTGTAATAATAGATCAGAGATCACCAACCTTTTTGAAACTGAGAGCTACTTCTTGGGTACCAATTAATGCAAGGGCTACCAGTATGATACACACCTCTGAAATAACAAGACTGAAAGAAAAGAACTGCTTTTTGCACAAAACTGCATTTAACTTGCAGGCTTTTTCTGCTCGTAGTGTGCTACCCAGTGGGTAGTTATCATGGTAGCTTGCGAGACATGTTCTCTCAACATTGTGCCGCTTTGCCGTCACCACAGTCAAACCGCAAATAGACACTATTAAAATTATGTTTTCTTTATTTTTTCTGCCATGTTTTCGGGCGTAAATCATCTCCTCACCTTCACTGCACCTGCTAACTGGTCTCCATGGCAACGGTTGCTAGCTCTAATCTACAGTAATATGAAACATTTTTAAAGTTTTTTTATATTGTCATTTTCAAATTCACACCAATGTAAGTAAGTAAATAGTAAGTACATTTTATTTGTATAGCACTTTTTTGAGCCATCGCTCCAAAGTACTTCACAACTTAAAAATAAAAAATAAAATACAGATTAATAAAGTAAAAATTTAAAATTTTACATAAAATACATAATATATAAAAACATAAAAGAAATTAAAATATAGAAGGAAAATAAACTAAGTAAAGCCCCCCCCACACACATTACTAATACTGATTGTTTAAAAAAGCCTGCGAGTAAAAATGGGTTTTCAAAAGCTTTTTAAATGATGACGTGGAATCTGCAAACCTGATGTTGCTTGGAAGACTGTTCCAGAGTTTAGGTGCATACACAGCAAATGCACAGTCCCCCTTTCGCTTACATTTCGTTCTCGGCACAATCAAAAGCCCTTGGTCAGTGGATCTCAGTGATCTTGAAGTATAGTGGGGAACTAATAACTCACTAATGTAGTCTCACCATGTAAAGCCTTATAAGTTAAAACAAGCACCTTAAAATCCACTCTCCACTTCACTGGCAACCAATGAAGGGAGGCCAACACTGGAGTGATGTGATCCCTGCGTCTTGTTCTGGCTAAAAGTCGAGCAGCTGCATTCTGCACCATCTGTAGCTTTGCCAAAGCTCTTTGGCTAAGGCAGGTGTATAAGGCATTGCAGTAATCTATGCAAGATGACACAAAAGTAAGTATAATTCTCTCCAAATCCTGAAATGATAAAATATTCTTAATTTTTGCAATGTTCCTGAGCTGAAAAAACATGCCTGAATAAGTTTTTTGATGTGTTCAGTGAACTGTAGTTGAGAGTCAAAAATAACTCCTAGATTTCTTGGGAGAGCATTAACTCTTGATGTGAAAGAACCAAGAGCCACCTGCACCTCTCTAGGAATTTTATCAGAACCCACAACCAGAACCTCAGTTTTATCTTGATTCAACTTAAGAAAGTTGCAGTTCATCCAGATTTTGATAGCCTCTAAGCACTCAGTTAAAATGGCTAATTTACTGAAGTCATTTTTGCTAAAAGAGAAATACAACTGTGTGTCATCCACATAGAAATGAAAAGAAATATTGAAACACTTAATTAAAACTCCAAGGGGAAGCATATACAAAGAAAATAAAATTGGCCCGAGAATGGAGCCCTGGGGTACTCCGCAATGCAAGTGTGAATTAAAAAGAACAGCAAAAAAATAGATGTAGCTCACTAGTAAGTGGTGCTATTGTTGTCTTGCACAGAATTCCCTAACTTGAAAGGGACCTAAATATCTGCTAGAGATCTGTTAACTGTACAGTACGTTAGTTAGTCTGAACACTGTGGAGAGACTTTTTGGACAACGTGCTCTCGCAGTATGGTGAGTGTAACACAGGATTTCTCACTTCTCTGGCCACTGCTCACCCCTATGCTGCTGCGTGCTGCACTTTTTTTCTTCTTCTAAACAGCGTTCGATCTGATTGGTTCCTCCTGTTTCACTTATATATATATATATATATATATATATATATATATATATATATATATATATATATATATATATATACATCTTTTTTTTTTTTTTGCCTGCGGGCAACTCACTTGGTCCTTGCGGGTGACCTGGTGTTGACCCCTGTTGACCATGTTGATGATCCCTGTAATAGAGGAACCCTTTTGGTGCTACATATACAGAGCCATTTTCGTATATAGAGCACATTCATCATCAACACACCCTTTGGGTTCTTTAAGTGTTCATGGTTCTATATAGAAACTTTTTCTTTGAGAACCCTTGAAGTACCATCTTTTTTAAGAGTGCATCTACATCATTTTTTGCCAAGTTCCAAATATAAATATTCTCTTTATTGGTGGAAAATGACATGTTTCAGAATAAAAAGATGCATTGTTTTCAGACCTCAAATAATACAAAGAAAACATATTCATAATTTTAAACAACACAATATTAATGTTTTCACTTAGGAAGAGCTTAAAAAATAGTATTTGGTGGAATAAGCCTGAGTTCATCACCTCACCAGTTTTTCACATTAATGTTGTATGACATTAATACAGCTCCACTTGCTCGATAGCTAGCTTTTGACCATCCATCTTCCTTGTGATGGTGGTCAAGGTCTGGAAATTGGGCTGGACATTTGGAAAGATCACCTCATTTTTCAAAAGCTTTAAATTATGTAATAGAGTTGCAGTAAGAACTGATAGTATCAAAAAGTTTCAATATTCATCAATCAATCAGTTCTATTCTTGTATTTTCTGATACAAATACATTACACAGTATTCTGCTTATAACTGAGGAGTTCTGTATGAATTATAGAGATACACTTAAAAAGAAAAGACATGTTAGTTAAATTGTAAAAATGTAGAAATGTGTCTGTTCTATCAAATAAACATTTACTGTTAAAGACCATAATAATATATACATTTATAACCAGATTATTTGCTATCAGGTACTGTGATACTACACTTGGTATAAGTATCAAAATCAATATAATAGTTTATTATGACAACCTCATTATACAGTGGTGCTTGAAAATGTATTAACCCTTTAGATGTTTCTATATTTCTGTATAAATCTGACTTAAAACTTAAAATCTTCCTAAAAGTAGATAAAAACAACTAAAACAAACAAAACATGTTAGACTTGGCCATTTCCTTATTGATGAGAATGGTGCAATATTATGTCTGAGTGACAAATGTATGTGAAACTTTGCTTTAAGTGTATGGTGTGACCACTTTGTGTAGCAACCACACAACTGCAATAATTAAACATTTCCAGTAGCTGTTGATCAGTCCTGCACATCGACTTGGAGGAATCCATGAACTGCTTGTTTCAGGTCCTTCCACAATATTTCTATTGGACTATGGTCAGGACTTTGACTTGGCCATTCCAAAACATGAACTTTATTCTTCTTTAACCATTTTTAGTAGAACATCTTGTGTGTTTAGGATCATTGTCTTGCTGGATGATCCACAATCTCTTTAGATTCCGCTCACAAACTGAAGTTCTGACATGTTCCTTTAGAATTTGCTGGTATAATTAATGTGCTGGAATTCTTTGTTCCATCGATGATGGCCTTTATGCAGTAAAACAGGCAAAACCATAATACTACCACCACCATGTTTCACAGATGGGAAGTTGATCTGGCAGACTTTTCATTCTCAAGTCTATTTCTCTAACCTTTAAACCACCTGGCTTCCCAGATTTGTGGTTTTCCCAACATATGTCTATTTAAGGAAAATTAGTCTAATTTCTGTTGTAACATTATGTAATCTGTAATTATAATACAATTTGATAATAATAAGTGGATTTAAGAATAATACTTTTAGTAGATATACTGTATATCAGTAGTAACATTTCATATTAATACAGTTTAAATATCAGTAGTAAAGTTTCTTTACCGCACTAGTCTGGGCTGAGTGCTTGGTGTGGGCGAGGTTCACCTCCAGCTACACTGGGATGGAGAAACCTTTGATTTCACAAGAAGGAAGTAATTTTCCTTTCCTCTTTGGGCTAAGAATTTAAACACTAACCAACAAGAACAACAGGAGAGGAGTCGCAGTAAAAATAGTCTGTAGGCTGTAAAGAACTATCCGAAAACCCTGCTCACACGGCAGACTTCTGTCTGGTACTTTTGTAAAGTTGTGTGTATATGTTAGCCTGTGCAAAACATAAAGTTACTTAGTCACCCACCTCCTCCAGCGCCGCCACCGTGTTCCTGCAGTGTGTCATTCTTGTGGTGAAAATCGAAGTCGTAGGAGCTTTGTAGTCCTCATGAGTAATGTCCATAAATTCAGATACTGTCAGATGATCTGGCATGATTGTTGTCGTTTCTTAAATCACTATCACAGTAAAAACTAAAATCATATATTTTCTTCCAAAAAGAAAACAACAGTCAGGCTGTGAAGCTGAGTTTTCAGTTAAACTTCTTCAGTGTGAGTAGATCTTCCTGAAGACACACATGAGAAAAAAGGAATAACAACACTCTCTGAGCTCAACTCCATTACATCCCAAATGGTCAGGTGAGACATTACAGTTCACATCAGAAAAGTCTTAGCAAGTCCATTTAACTCAGAGCGCTCACTTACCCACACACTCACACACACACACACACACACACCCTCCAGTCCGGTCTACCTGTTCACTCAGACACCGTCTTAACACACACACACACACACACATACACATACTGAGGAGGAGCTAGACAGTAACAAAACACACCGATGAAAAATTGTCCAATCAAAATCAGTACCGTAAAAGCTGAGCCAGTCAGAGCCAGTACTGTAAAGGAACGTCACAATCACAGCTGTGTTGTAAAAAACTGACCCGGTCAAGCCCGTACTGTAAAAGGTCCAATCAGAACTGCTACGGGAAAAGCTGATCCAATCAGAGCCGGTACTGTAAAAGTTGACCCAGTCACAGTCGGTACTGTAAAAGCGAAGCTAATCAGAGTTGATACTTTAAAAGATGACCCAGTCAAAACCGACTACTGTAAAATGGCACAATCAGAGACAGTACTGTAAACAAGGATCCAGTCAGAACTGGTACTGTAAACAAAGTTTCGATCACAGCTTGAATTTGAAGCAATAATCCAAACAGTAATTACTGTAAAATTCTTACATTTCTATAAACAACGTAGCATGAACTTATTATAAAAAACATAAATTAACCTTTTCCATGGTATTCTATTTATAGATGCACATGTAATGTGAAAAACGGAATTAATTGTGTGATATGTGTTCATAAAATAATTAAAACAGGTAATCTTATTCATTACACGTAGAGAGACATTTTGCAATTTTTTTTAACTGTTGATCATTATTGCATATAATTAATATTTAATTTCGAGTTTAAGTAACTGACTGTTCAAACGGTATCAACTTTAAACAAATCTTGAAATAAGTAACTGTATGTGTAATTAATCTAAAATATAAGACAATTTATAAATTAAATAATTAATACAAATCAACCTTTTAACAATACTCTATTTTTAGATTTAGACGTAAACGTGCTCTTACAATAGTCATGCTTAGTTTACGGTTAAATGTAGACCTTTATTTTGAAAAGCTTCAGACCGGATGTTGTTGCTTGTTGACGGTGTTCTCTTTCTGTGTCGAGAGCGCACGCTTTTGTCTGTTTAAGTATTACATGATTGCTCAGTTCAGTATGGAGTAATTAAGGATTAATAATACCCAAAAAACTGTGTAAATATGGCTACAAAGCGTAAATCTGACGCGCCGGTGCCCGCAGAGGAGAGCGACCAGCTCCTCATAAGACCCCTGTGAGTTCAGTCAAACTTCTGTAGCTTAGCGTAGTTACCGTTAGCTTGGTAGCCAATGTTGTTGTATCTAGCAGACACCGATGTGTAATGTGTAATTAACCTGTACGTACTAAGAGATAATGATGTACATTTTTGATTTTTAAATTTCTGGGTACTTTCTTTAGACTTACCCCAATCAGCTATAACATTAACACCGCCTCCTTGTATCTACACCCATTGTCCCATTTTATCAACTCCACTGACCATATAGATGCACTTTGTAGTTCTACAATTACAGACTGTAGTCCATCTGTTTCTCTGTATACTTTATTAGTCTCCTTTCACCTGTTGTTCAATGAACAGGACCCTCACAGGGCAGGTATTATTTTGGTGGTGGATCATTCTGATCATTGCAGTGACACTGACGTGGTGTGTCAGTGTATGCTGTGCTGATTCGAGTGGATCAGACACAGCTGAGCTGCTGGAGTTTTTAAGGCAATGTTTTTTTACCTATTTTTAGGCAGTAGTCACTTTTACTAACACAACATATGAATATCCCACCAAGTTCAAGAGGTTTTTATTGTCATTTCACCTATATACAGGTGTTCCTCTTGGACCAGTTGCAACACAGAACACAAGACATTTGACAATATGATAAACATGCAGTCATACAGGACCTGTACTATAATATGGGCCCTCTGACTACACTGAGACCCTGTCACAGGACAGGACAAATGTGTGTTGTGCAAATGTGCAGTGGTATTTAGTTCTTGAGTGTCAGATTGTGCATGTTGAGGAGTCTGACAGCCTGCGGGATGAAACTCTTGGAAAGTCTAGTAGTGTGGGGCCAAATGCTGCTATATTTTATTCCAGAGATCAGCAGCATGAAGAGACCATGGAAATGAAGGGTCTTCCACAATGCTGAGAGCTTTCTGGATGCAGCACTATTTGTAAATATCAATGAGAGATGGGAGAGAGACCTCAGTGATCTTCTCAGCTGTCCTCACTATATGCTGGATAGTCTTTCTGTCAGAACCAGAGCAGTTCCCAAACCAGTAACACAGCTGCTGACAGACTCTATGGGTCCTCTGTAGAAGGTGGTAAGGATGGGGGGTGGCAGGTGAGTCCACTTAAGTGTCAGTGCAGTGCTGATAATGAGCCACTACCCAAGTAATACCTGCCATGTGGTGGTCCTGTGGGGGCCCTGACCACTGGAGTACAGGGTGAAAGGAGGTGAAACAAGTGCACTACAGTTGCAGTTGCAAAGTGCACCTGTGTGGGAAGTGGAGCTGATAAAATGGACAATGAGTGTAATACAAAGAGGTGGTGTTAATGTTATGGTGCATTGGTCTAGCAAGGTAGCTATATGTATTCTGCAAATTACATAGATGTGTTTTTTTTATAATGCCTGGACTAATTTGCTGTGGGTAACACTTCTATTCTACACCAGAAAGGTTCCCCAAGAAGAATAACTGCACTTAAATTGCTTGGGTTGATAGAGGTTGGCTCATTCCTTGGGTAGATGTTTGAGCACCTAACATTTTTTTCTCGTCCTTGTTTTTTGCTACGGGATTTCTTCTTGGGATTTTATTTTAGTAACAACATTGTTACTGCATTATGGTTTTATATATTGTAGTGTACCCACTTCTAAAAGTAAGACTGCCACACATATAACATGGTTAATCAGTGAAGTGTCTTCTGGTTAGCTATGCCATTAATTTTTAAAATCCAGTTTAGATGAATAACACGTTTCATTCTGTCTTCTCAACGGTAGAGGTGCTGGTCAGGAAGTGGGCAGATCATGCATCATCTTGGAATTCAAGGGACGAAAAATTATGGTATGTTTATCATGGCATAACACTTTTCTTGTGAAAGTCTTGTGGGTTTTTTTTTTACAGTGGTTTATAAGTTATTTCTTTACAGCTTGACTGTGGCATTCATCCTGGCCTAGAGGGAATGGATGCACTGCCTTATATTGATCTGATTGACCCCGCTGAAATTGATTTGCTCCTCATCAGCCAGTGAGTGCGGTTATTTTTTCATTTGTGAAAGAGTGTTTAGAGAATATGATTGCTTTTGAACTGCATTCAAAACATTTTTTTCTTTTCTGCTTAGTTTTCATCTGGATCACTGTGGAGCATTGCCATGGTTTTTACAGAAAACAAGCTTTAAAGGAAGGACGTTCATGACCCATGCAACAAAAGCCATCTACCGCTGGCTCCTTTCCGACTATGTTAAAGTCAGGTAGACATTGACTGCTTCCTTTCAAGTTGCTTGAATGAGTTTGATTCAGTAAAGACATCTGAGTGTGTTCTTATCTACAGTAGTCTCTTATATCATTTTCCTGTTTTTTGTCTGTCTGTAGTAATATCTCAGCAGATGACATGCTGTATACAGAGACAGACTTAGAGGAGAGCATGGACAAGATTGAAACAATTAACTTCCATGAGGTGAAAGAGGTGGCTGGCATAAAGTTCTGGTGTTACCATGCTGGGCATGTTTTGGGTGCAGCCATGTTCATGATTGAGATTGCAGGTGTCAAGGTGAGTAAAGTTAATTCATTAATCTGTACTCAAATCATCAACTCACAAGTGTGATGGAGCTAACTTCCTTGTGGTCTATTTTTAGCTTCTTTATACAGGAGATTTTTCTCGTCAAGAAGACCGACATCTAATGGCAGCAGAGATTCCTAGTGTTAAACCTGACATCCTCATCACTGTGAGTAACCTTTACACATTAAGATCTTTCCTGCAGAATTCAATAATTGGGATGTAAATAACAGCATTCACAGTATTTTTACATAAAATAGTGCAATGTAGAGCATTTACCAGTTTTGATGAGAGCAGGTTTATAGAAATAAAGAGGAAACCAAGGTCATCAATATAGCCATTTTATTTTGCAATCATTCAACTTTTGTGTGTTTTTTTATCAGTTTTTTCTATGTAATGTTGTTGTTGATAAGTCTGAAATCAAGGGACGTCTCTACATCAGGAGCCGGTGTGGCCCGGCCCAACCAGATGTTGCTTTCAAGCAGTGTGTGACATAATCAGTAATTTAGTTTAAAATGATTTTATTTAAATATTTTTTATCAAGGTTTTGTATTTGACATACGAAAATGGCAGTGGTTCCAAATACATTTCAAATATTCCTGTATGTGTTGCGTAAGGTCAGTACTTCATTTAGTTAGTGAGTAAGGGGCCAGACCATCAGCATCCGTTTAAGCAAGTGAGCAGTAGAAAACACTGTGCGCATGTGCAACACACTTATGCTGGCCCCATGTTGGGAGCAGCCAATAAAAAATGAAAGATTTGCATATGTGAGCTTATAGGAATATAGTTTGCGGTATCAGTGTTGCTATGCAGTTTGCCACTGAAAAACACAGTAACTGTTAGCCGCTGCTAGCCAGGTAATATAATGATTCACGTTGACAATTTTCAAAGTTAAACACACAGACAGTCATCTTACTTCAGTAAAAGGTTTATTTCTTTTATTTATGACTGAAATGGATTGTATTTAAGTTCCTTTGGTCACAATAACCAAAGTAAAGGCAACAGAATACCACCGGTTAGTAAGTCTTCTGACAGGGGATGCATCTCACACAGGGGTTGCCAAATTTGGCACAACACTGGATTATGCTTTTTGGAATTTCATTGATGATGTGCATTTGTGGTTGCATTAATTGAGCTTCATTTTGTTTGTAGTTACACTGACGAGTGGGATGCTGCTCACAGAATTGTGTTGTGCCCCACCTGACTTTCTATTCTAGAGACACCACTACAGAAAACTGTCCCTAGCTCTCAGCCCTGCTGAAATAGGATATAACCTTATCTTAAAACTGTTGTAAAACAATGTATGCATTTACATAAGCTAAATAATCTGGTTATAATCAGTTTACTGCAGTTAATCAATTATTCAAGTGGTCAGGAAAACAACGTATTCTGATTTCTTAGCTTGGATTAAGGCCTAGAATCCAGTTAAGAAATCCTGTAAAGAGCACTGGATTTGTCAGATTTGAGTTGTTGTTGTTTTCAGTCTGTGGATGTGTGAAAAGAGCATTGTCCTGGTAGCATCAGAATTAAAAAAAAAAAAAAAAAAAACTTATGCACTGATGCCAGAGTTTTCTGTATGATTAAAACCAAAATGGGTTGAAGAAGCTCGCAAATTAAATGGACATTTAAAAATAAATAAAATATAAATAAATAAATGCTCAACTCTGTTGCTGAAGTAAGACTTTTTTGAAGTAAGACCAATATTTGCCAATGAAGGTGTTGTTTACAAAAATCCATAAAGGAAGTTAACATTTATGTCACCTGCTTCTTCTTGTTTATTGACTGATTGTAAAGCAGAACTCTTGAATACTGACTGGTAGACCTGGAGTTTTTAAATATCTGGTAACCCAAGTGCATGTAAACACACTCACTGTCTCAGACGTCATGAACAGCATGCTCATAACCATTTTATGCATTTGCTTATTTTGAGATAGCCTCAAACAGCATTAAACACTTCAGATATCTGTACCTTATCACCATTGATTGTGACTCAGTTTCCACAGAATGGTGAATTTCATGTCAAATCAATCTGAATGACTTGGTTTAGTTAATGTCCAAGTTATGCAGAAATAAAAAAACATCTGTTCACCTTAAAGGCTGATTTGTACTTCTTAAAAGATACAAACTCATATTAGTGTACAGATGCAGTCTGGACCAGCATAATATTATCACATATACAGATATACTTTATTGATCCCTTGCGGGAAATTAAGGTCCCAGCTTTATTACTGGAAGGGCAGCCATTGTGTAAAAATACATGGCGCCAACCTTGAGGGTAGGGAGGAGAACAGCATACATGAGGGTGGGAAGGGTAAAAAGAGAAAAAAACATGTATGTAACATGAAAAAACTCTTTAAAGCAAAAGCAGACAAAAGAGTCAGTGGTGTATAGCCTTGGATGGCGTTGAAATCAGGGGAAAAGGGGAGGCTGAAAGTCTGTGCACTGCTTAGTGGAAAAACCAGATAGCAGACAAAAGATAAGGCCAGCCTGGCAGAGAGGGAGGGGGAGAAATCCCTATAGCAACCACCCTACTGGAGGAATTTACGGTACTGCAGCAAAGTCAGCTAATTTAATGCGAACAAACCACCTGAATTTACGTAGGTCACTCTTTAGTCCATAGGATCTCCAAAAATTCCAGTTCGTCACAGCAGAACCACAATTCTCACCGAGATAGTATCCAAACTTGTGTTAATCACAGTCATTGTCAGTTCTGCCCCCACTCAAATCAAATCAAAGTTGGGCATATCATAGGGCTCGGAGAAGCAAACCCAACTCATTAATTTCTCTGTGAACGATGATATTGCCTTATGCCAATCAGCAGAATCCCATACCAGTGTTCCGAAATAGTGCGTCTTCTTTCCATCCTCATGGATGTGCCGCCAGGCACATATCACGTATCCAGCTGCAAACATTCCATCAGGACAGACAAGTTCCCCGTAACCCAAACTTCTCATAGAGAAGATGGTGACAATAGCACTCAGAGACCCCTTATTCCAATCCATGTTTCTTTTGTAGAGCAGCGCTAAAGAGAGTCTCTAGAGCATGAAAAATGAATAGGAGCCAAAGCAGGGAAATAAGGGAGAGGAGACAGAGGAAAATGCATGTGCCTTCCAAGAGAGGCAAAGAGAAAGAGCAAGAGCCTCAAATTTGTTCTTTCTCAATTTCTTTTTCACTTTCTGTTCCTTTTAGATAATCATAACACTGCCTCCTTAAAACATGTTAATCTTATATATAAGAATGTTAGCAAACACCTACACCTGTATCTGCAAACAGTGCTTGCACATGTTTGTAAATTCACAGTTACAGAAGTATTTTCAGCCCTTAGGTACAGCTTAACCTTTGCTACTTTCTCTTGTTTGTGCTTATTATTATTTTCCACTCTATAGAGCACAGTCTACCCCTTCTTTTTCTCTCCACAGGAGTCCACATATGGCACACACATCCATGAGAAAAGGGAGGAAAGGGAAGCCCGCTTTTGTAACACAGTTCATGACATAGTGAATCGTGAAGGTCGCTGTCTTATCCCTGTTTTCGCCTTGGGCCGAGCCCAGGAGCTGCTGCTCATCCTGGGTGAGAAATCAGAAATTATAAGAAGGGTTTTCTTCCCCATTTCTCTCATAGTGAGAACTGAGAGTGACTGGCATTTTGTCTTTCAGATGAGTACTGGCAGAATCACCCTGAGCTTCATGACATTCCTATCTACTATGCATCATCCCTGGCCAAAAAATGCATGGCTGTGTACCAGACCTATGTGAATGCCATGAACGACAAGATCCGCAAGGCCATCAACATCAACAACCCCTTTGTCTTCAAGCATATCAGCAACCTGAAGGTGGGCACGTTTGTCTGCCATGCCCACAAGTATCATTATACAAATATGTCTACATTGATAAAGTACTTTTAAAGCTTGAATCTGTGAGAAGCTGAGGGAATTGAATTGGAAATTGGTCAGTCAAAGGACACTTTTTTGAGAGTTCTGGGTTTTTTACTAACTACACATAGTTAGTGTAAGAAGTATTATTATCTTAGTAACATAAAGAAATATTCAGAGCAGATGAATGACTAATCCCCATATTGTGTCTTAATTTCCAGAGCATGGACCATTTTGATGACATTGGCCCCAGTGTGGTGATGGCATCTCCTGGTATGATGCAGAGTGGCCTCTCCAGAGAGCTGTTTGAGAGTTGGTGCACTGACAAAAGGAATGGCGTAATTATTGCTGGCTACTGTGTGGAGGGAACACTTGCTAAGGTACAGAGACCAGCTCAGATTACTTTCACCTACTTACCTTTTTTAAGATATAATACTACCAATAGTGTGGATATTGGTAGCATTTGAAGAGGTCATATTTAACAGCACTGTGTCATATCAAACATAGAGCATTGCATGATTTATAGATAATTTGTTAGCTGGTAGTGTTGGTAGTGAATTAACTTGAGGTTAACTTGTTAGCGAATGCCTAGTGCTGCTGAGGACCATCCAGAATGGTTCAGGCAAACTGTGCCACTCTAGTCTCAGACCTTGTACATGAGTGAATGAAAGGGTTCATACGGTCATGAAAACCCTGGAAAAGTCCAGGTCTGAAAAAGTTTTGGAAAAATAAATAACCTCAGAAAGTTTTGGAAAAGTCATGGATATTTGATAAAACCTGCTAAAGCAACATACAAAAATGTTTTGTTTCCATTAAGAGAAATTATCTCAGCTAGTACGGACAAGTTAGAGTCCAAACTACTCTTCAGTTCAGACACTGTTAGAAAAAACCATCACTAATACCTAGAAAGAAGGAAAGATACACAATTATACACAATATAAAAGAATTACAACACATTGCAATTATATATATGTGTGTGTGTGTGTGTGTGTAGTCCTGTTAATTGACTGAGAAATGTATGTTATTTAAACAGTAATGTTACTTTAATTGTTTAGGATGATTGGTCATGTCACTTGTTCTCTGAGTGGGGTTACGTCAGACTCCGATCTGAGCAGCAGCTTGCTAACGTATTTAAAGTTAAACTTACTTTAAACTCAATGACAGGGAAATGTAGATTTAATGATGTCTGACTTCACATGGACAAAAATAAGGCTTGTGGGTTGAGAAAGACCAGGACCCAGGACATGCAAAAATGTGCACTGTGTAGAAAAACTTTCGACATTTTGAATATGGGAGAGTCAGCGCTAGCTAGCCATGCAAAAGGTACTAAACACCAGTCTTCTGCTGCTGCGTGTGACATCAACTATTAACGCCATCACTGGCTTCTACACCCCGATGACCAATGTTACACCCTCTGCCACCTGCAGTGCTTCCCTCTCAGCTACCATGAAATAAAGAACCATTTCAAGATGTGTACAAGAACGAAGCTTTAACTGCAGAGGTACTGTGGGCGCTAAAAGTGGCTAATTCGCACTCTTCCTACAAGTCGTGTGAGAACACAAGCCATCTTTTCCTGACAATGTTCCCTAGATTTTGAAAAGTCATGGAAATTTATTGATAAAAAACTGTATGAACCCTGATGAATGAATGAATGTTACACTTATATAGCGCCTTTCTCAAACCCAAGGACGCTTTACAATTAACACACTCCCTTTACACACACTCAACCACACACACCAGCGAGAAACAGCAGCCAGTCGCGCACAGCGTACTCTCAACCGGAAGCGATCGTCCACCTGGAGGACTGCATCGAGCAGTAGAGGGATCACCCAGTGCCAACCATATCTGGGCAAACATACATACATACATACATAGACATACACATTCATGCATACACCTGGGTAATTTTAGAGTTGCCAATTCACCTGATCTCCATGTTTTTTAACTGTGGGAGGAAACCGGAGTCCCCGGAGAAAACCCACGCAGACACGAGGAGAACATGGAAACTACACCCAGATGGGAACTCGAACCCAAGACCTCAGCGCTGAGAAGCGAACGTGCTAACCACTAAACCACCGTGCCACCCCAATTAATTACAATCATATACAAGATAAGATGTAAAGTATCCTATGCCAAACCATTAGAGCTTCACATAGGGCCCACTACACTCTCTTACCACCAGCAGCCACACAATCCTATTGTTTCAATCCTACAGCTACACCCTATGGTTGCTGTGGCCGTTTATGATCCGATCAGCAACCAGCTACCCTTAACATCTACGGTTACTTATTGAGCCCATCACATGAGAACCCAAACCACACACTGCATTACTAGCTCTTCACAGGGGTCATCAAGTAGGCACCTTCCCTCATCAGTGTTTCGCTGAATTAAGCCCACAACACCTCCAGAAGGCTCAACAGTGAAGTCTGGCATCCCAGACCCACCCCCCTCCAAGCTAGCTTTACAGACCTTCCTTACCCTTAACAAATGTAAATCCACACTGGCCTCCCTGGTAACTAAGGCTATATCAAGCCCCACTGGCACCGTTAATGCATACTCAGTGCCACCCGTTCCATGTGATCTTTATGTGCTACATCACCAACCACCAAAACAGCTCCTCTACAGTGCACTTCCCCAACTAATCTGTGTTCTCCTCATCCACAACCACTGACTAGACCTTTCAGCTGTTTCTGATAACTCCTTCACAGCTGGCCTTAGTTTCCGGCCCCTGATGCCGAACTGCACAAGCAGGGATGTAGCAGACTTGGCTACAAATCCCCTAACACCTATCTCCACTGGTCTTACATCTGCCTTCCACCCACGTTCCCTCACCTCAGCCGCCAAGTCTGCATACTTCAGCTTCTTCCTTTCAAATGCTTCGTCAACTGCATCCTCGAATGGAACTGTTAACTCTATGAAATAAATTATCCGTTTACTTTCAGTGTACAGCACCATATCTGGCTTCAGTGTAGTTAACGCAATGCACTCTGGGACCTGTAGTTTTTGATCTATGTCCACCAGCAATTTCAAATCTCGCGCTTCACCCATCTACCAGTATTTATAGCCTGTGCCTGCCCTCGAATATGTTCCCCCTCACGGACAAACCTAATCGCTTTATTACTACAACCACTCGTCAATGCATTCACCTCCAAGCGTTTGCCGTCCAACAAACATGCTAACACCCTTAGCACCTGATTATGCCTCCATGTATACCTCTCCTGCGACAAACTAACCTTACAAGCTGATAGAATATGCCTTAGCGTGCCAACCCCTGTACATAATCTACAACTAGGGTCTTCACCTACCCACATCATAAGTTCATCAGCGCTGAGAGGCAAGCGTGCTAACCACTAGACCACCGTGCCGCCCCAATACTTAATGCTGTATTACTAACTACTTTATAATATTTTAAATAAGTAACTGTTATCTTCTTGTATTTTGTCTGCGCTACATATAGCACATTATGTCTGAGCCAGAGGAGATCACCACCATGTCAGGGCAGAAGCTGCAGTTGAAGATGTCTGTGGACTACATCTCCTTCTCAGCTCATACTGATTACCAGCAGACCAGCGAGTTCATCCGTGCACTGAAACCACCACATGTGGTAAGCAGTCTCAATTGAGAACTGTTCTACATTTTCTGTCATAATTTTTGAAGCTAAAATGTCATGGAGAGATGTGTTTCTGAACTCATGCCTGGTATTCAGATCTTGGTGCATGGAGAGCAGAATGAGATGGCCCGTCTGAAGGCTGCTCTCATTAGAGAATATGAAGACAACGATGAGGTTCACATCGAAGTGCACAATCCCCGTAACACTGAGGCAGTCACGCTTAACTTCAGAGGAGAAAAACTGGCCAAGGTGAGAACCTTTCTGTGTTCACCGAATTCCAGAGCTCCGTGTCCTCAGGGATAGTTTGGAGTATGAACATTGGATGAAGAATCTTATTTCTTTATTAATTTTTACAAACCAGTTCATCTTTTTTCTTGTGTTTGTGTTTTCTCCTAGGTGATGGGTAGTCTTGCAGATAAGAAGTGTGCACAGGGCCAGAGGGTCTCTGGGATACTGGTGAAACGCAACTTCAGTTACCACATCCTGTCACCCTCAGACCTCTCGAGTGAGTTGATGTACTTTGACAGGATATGAAAGGATGCATTTGGAAGTGTGCATGTTCTTATTTTTGTTTTTCCATTTTTAGATTATACAGATCTGTCTATGAGCACAGTGAAACAGACTCAGGCCATTCCCTTCACTGGACCCTTCAACCTACTGCACAGCCAGTTATGCCACTTGGCAGGTGCGTGCTCTCAGTTTGTGTGTGTATGGAGCTGTAAGAGTAAGTATGTAGAGGAAAGGCATTTTCCCTGCTGCTGCTTTGTCATTAAGCGTCCAATCCTGGATTTCTGTAAGCAGCTTTAATATAGGATTTGGCATTATTGATGAGAAACTACATCACATTATTCTTTTTTTGAGTGGTATTGTTGTCACAGTCAACTGACTAGATCTCAGATGTTCAACATGTCAAATATCTCCCGGGCCTCTGCGAGTGGTTGGAAATCAATCAGCGATGGCTCGACAAGCGTCTTTCAAGAGTTCACACTACACAACTGAACAAGCCCCAAGGCTTCCCCAACTCTCCTCCGAGCAGAGCAATCCACAAAAAAATGGTTGCGACTGGAAAACTGGGCTAAAACTGTGTAGTGTGAACTAGGCATTAGAAAAGCTAAAGATCTATTAAAGATAGATCACTGATGTGACTGCTTTGACATTGCTGCTTGAGATGTGAGTGAAAGGAATTAACCACACTACAACCTGCTCTGACAGTTTTCCTGTGTTGGTGTTTTAGGAAATGTGGAGGAAGTGGAGGCTACAGACAAAACAACACTGAGGATTTTTAACAGCATCACACTAATTCACGATGTCAACATGGTCTTATTGGAGGTGAGAGCAGCATCACAGATCTTGCTCTTAATGTAATGCTGATGCGTTCAAAGATGCTAAGTTAAAGGTGTGTGTGTCTGTATTGTTGCAGTGGAACGCCAACCCACTGAATGATATGTATGCTGATGCTGTCACCACAGTGGTCCTGGAGGCACAGTCAAATCCCAAAGCTCAGAAACGTAAGTATGTTTTGACTCAGTTTTAGGACTATTAAACTATGCAGCACTTTCATGATCAAGGAAAGTATTATTTTAAGGGTGATCCTATTTATGCAGCCACATAAATTCTTTATTTTTCCACCCTTTGTGACATTAAAGGGGAAAATTTCTGAAATGATTTGTCTTGGGTTTTTTAAATCACAAAAACCTGGCATTTTAACAGGGGTACTCAAACTTTTGAATTCCATTGTATGTTACATATATGTAGCATTAGCATGTGTTTATACATGCCTAAATTGGTTGGCTCTCGACAATAAAGGAAATTTAAACAGCAGCCGTGGGAGTTTGCTTGTTATCGGCACTAAAGAAAAAAGGCAAGCCAGCTGAGAATCTCACCCACGCATGCGCAGCTCTGTCTTGGGTACTGGTGCC
The DNA here is from genome assembly GCA_036984385.1 of Crenuchus spilurus. NCBI lineage: Eukaryota > Metazoa > Chordata > Actinopteri > Characiformes > Crenuchidae > Crenuchus > Crenuchus spilurus. Next base: position 18,221 of record BRDA01000501.1, read on the forward strand.
ACGCTCAAGCACACAGTTACGAAAATTGCAGAAAGAAATGCAGCTAAAGGAGGGAATACCTCAAACTTGTTCTCCCATTTATGAGAAAACCATCCCCCTGTGTAGATCAAAGTATGTGTCTCGTTGATCCAGTGAGGAAATTTGCAAGTTTGCAAGTTCTCCCACTTAGACATCATGGAGGAGTCTGAAATGTTCATCTTAGGTGCATGTCCACTGTGAGAAAAATCAGGAAATCACAATGTATGATTTTTTTATTATTTATTTGTGTGTTACTGCTCCAAATAAGTATTTGAACACCTGTGAAAATCAGTGTTAATATTTGGTACAGTAGCCTTTACAGAGGTCAAACGT
>BRDA01000501.1:18671-31499 GCA_036984385.1 Crenuchus spilurus
TCAGTTTAAACTTTTGATCTGTGATTTGTGTTCTATTCTGAATAAAATATTAGATGTTGGCATCTCCACATCATTGCATTCAGATTTTATTCACAATTTTAATGTCCCAACTTTTTTGGAATCCGGTTTGTAATTGTTTGCACCCTTATTAATAGGTTGATAATTATACAGTAATAATAGTGTCATAATTAACTATTTTGTTTTCCGCTGTACAGAGACATGTTCGGTGAGGAGTGTGTTGACTTCAAGGACAAAAATAGTGTGTCTGTAACAGTGGATGGCAAGACTGCCAACGTCAACCTGGAGACTAAAGTGAGTGTTATGTAGATGGGGTCTCAAACTATAGCATTACTAAAGCTAACAGTTAACTGATATCAGGTGTGTTTTTGAGCACTGCTGAGACCTCTGCTCTACTGTGTGGGTGATGTTAATGTTTATATACGTGTGTAATTACATCTTGTGCTCCTATGTACAGATGGTGGAGTATGAGGAGGGTAGTGCAGATGATGAGCCTCTGAGAGAAATGGTGGAGCTGGCTGTGCAGAGGCTTTATGATGCAATGAACCCTGTGATGTGAAGTTGTCCAGAAGTTCTTCTACTTAACAGCCTCTACTATTACCCTTGTTCAGCCAGGTGATCATAGTCCCCCACAGCAGGCAATATCAGCCTGAAAGCATCAGAAATCAACAATCTGTACACTGGTTTAAAGGCAGATTCAGTCTTAATGTCGTAGTGTCAACTGTTTTTTGTTTTTTTTGTTTTTTTTTTTACATTAAGGACAAAGATATGTGATTTCTATGTTGAATTGATTAAAAAAATGATCTGTAAGCCACATAAGCAATATTGTTCTTTTATGTTATATACACAAACAAGCCATATTAAGTAAATAAACTGCTTTATAAGAAATAAACCACAAATGATCACAGCAAAAATGACAATTCATTCAAATGTCCAAAATACTGTGACCGTCTTAATACTCCAACAACGTTACTGTGTAAAACAGTCACCTAACCATTTGTCATAAGGATATGCAAAACAAAAAAAGAAAGACACACCTTGATGAATCATGACAAAATGGATACTCACAAATAGTTTCATCTGAACTACAACAGACAAAAATAGCAATATGCTAGTTGAACTTCAATACAGTACATTCAAGTAAATGCCAAAGATTTGGTTATTCTACAAATCTGTACTCATTGTAATGGAGATGTGAAAGACCTAAAATGAACAAAAAATTCTAACAAAACAGCACAAGACAAAACACCCCTTGGATATACACAAAGGCACTTTGGATACATTTCTTTTTCAGTACTAGAATATCTCTATTCCAGAATTGTTCTTGGATATAGCAAATAGCCAACTGCACATCAAAAAAAAAAAAATAGAAAAGTTAATTGTTCTTAATTTAACTTAAAAAGGTAAATTATCATATTCATTGCACATAAAGTGACATATTTCAGATATTTTTGTATGTCTTCTATATAAGCCATATATATGGGTGTGTAAAATATTCAAACAGTATCAACATTAAAACCAAAAATGCTTGAAATTTGTGACTTTACATGTACTGACTAAAATAAAAATTTACCTTTTTGAATTAAATTATGAACACAAACACATGTATATTACAATATTCTCATTTTTGGAGACACTAGTATATTTGATATTTGCTGATACAGTTAATAAAAATGTGTAAGTGCATCTACTGTTAACACACAAGCCTAAAAAACTTCCACCACATCCACATAAAACTGCTTGCAGTTATTCAAACAAAATACTAAATCTAAATTAAGAAATGTATAAGATTGTCTTGCCAAAAAAGCACCAGAAAAGAATGCACAAATGATGACAGGAGATAGAAAATGCTGGTGAATATGAAAATAACACCCCCAGATACCTGCATCTTTCCACAACTACGGAAAAAATACTGTTACATCTCCTGTTAATACCAATAACGTTCTCTCTCGGAAGGCAAGTGGCAGAGTATTTTCCATTTCCAAGAAGTTCAATCAGGTGTATCAGAGCAGGACAACACTGAGCCTCTCCACCACAGGGAGGAAAGAACCTGCTATATTGCGAGGACAATCAGTTCTGGTTGTGTGAAGCTGGTCTTTTTTGATATCCTGTTGAAATAGACCAACTAAATCGAGTTAAATGACAATTAACTCGTACGTGGAAAGTGTTTGAGAAGGGAACTCTGCTGGACTGTGGACCTAAAGGACCAAAATTGATGACCCCTGCACAAAAGTAAGAGTATGAGAATTTTTAAAAAATTACACAATTAAGATAAAGTTCTCCGGAGTGATTTACTGTAAATATGCAAGACTTCTCAAGTTGGAATTGTGATTTCATAATCCTAAACTCACAAAATGATGATACATCAAATGGTTCTGAACATGTCAGATACCTGAGACATAGGTCTTTACTCTTTGGACAAGTTTTGACCATTTTACTATTTTCAACATTATATATAACAGCTCCGACACTTTTTGGTACACGGTTTTGTAGATGCTCTCTTTGGGTTTCACTGAATCTAAACCTAATACTAAAGCTCTACCATTTTGTTTGCAATTTGTGCATTCATAGCTAAACTGTAAGGAACCATGTGACCCAATATATACCTAAACATGCACAATCCTGCAGACGTAATCCTGTACACAGTTACTGAAGTACATTGAAACCATAATACATGTATTTTAAAGTAGATGCCTGTGTGGACCCCAACTGGCTAAATACACCTGTAAACATACACCTATTTTATTAGACTTTAACAATAAAGCTGGTCAAAGGTACACAAATCTGGTATGAACCAGTTTGCATAGTGTATACTGATCAGCCATAATATTAACACTGTCTCCTTGTATCTACATGTCCATTGTATCAGCTATACTGACCATATAGGTGCACTTTGTAGTTCTACAATTACAGACTAGTCCATCTGTTTCTCTGTATACTTTATTAGTCTCCTTTCACCTGTTCTTCATTGCTCAGGACCTCACAGAGCAGATATTATCTGGATGGTGGATCATTCTCAGCACTGCAGTGACACTGATGTGGTGGTGTGTTAGTGTGTTGCACTGCTGTGTGTGGATTAGACACAGCAGAGCTACTGGAAATTTTACACACTGTGTTAGTTCACTGTCCACTCTAGAGATCATCTAGTCCTTCATTGATGACAGGACACTGCCCATAAGATATCTAAGCTGGCTAGATATCTGGTTGCTGTACTGTTCTCAGTCCAAAAGTCTAAAAAAACAGACTCCAGCAGCTCTGCTGTCTCCAATTCACTTCCCCATATCAGTGTTACTGCAGTGCTGAGAATAATCCACCACTCAGATAATATCTGCTCTGTGGGGGTCCTGACTATTGAAGAACAGGTGAAAGGAGGATAATAAAGTATACAGAGAAACAGATGGACTACAGTCTATAATTGGTGAACTACGTCAGTTCTCCTGTATGGTCAGAATAGCATAAAATGGACAATTAGTGTAGATACAAGGATGTATTGTTAATGTTATGTATGATCAGTGTATATCCCAGCTTCAAAAACAGTTCAGGTTAACATGCAGATCCCTGACCACTCTGGGTTCTTTGCATGACAAACTTTGTGACATACAATTTCAGAGCTACCCAATCATACTGCCTTCAGAATACTATAGAATGTAATGCCATTACATAACCAGCAGCATAGACTTGACTTACGAAGCACTTCTTGAGTTTTTCTCTCCAGCATTCACGTCGTTACTCTCGCTTGGCAAAAAAATGGCAAAAAAAAATTATATAAAAATAGAACAAGTATCACAATATTTTTGTTAATTAGTCAGAACAGACACTATGCAGTAGAAGTGCCACATTAAAAAATGCCATCAAAAAACATTTGCTTTCACTCTCTTACTCTGCTCATTTGTCTTTCTATTGCAGTAGTCACAGATCTATCCTTTTCAAATAAACACCCACATTCAGCACTCTGTCTCCTTGCTGCTCCTAGGTGGATGTCTCTTCATCCTGAAGGACAGGGCTTTCTCTGGGCTATCGGTCAGATCCTCAAATGAACGAGGGGCAGAGACTGGGTTGGAAAACTCCTCCCCCAGGGCCTGCTCATCCAGGTGTGAGTCGTAGCTAGGGTCCTCCTGGATAGTGGCCATGCGCGGAGGCTCTCTGGTGGGCATTGGGAGGACAGGGGGGGTGCTGGTCTGTAGAGGGCTGGATGTCGGGAATCGTTGCATTGCAGGCAATGCCGAAGTTGAGGGAGGCTTGAAGATTCGTACGGAGGCTGATTCCAGACTGCTGAGCAACTCTGCATTCTACACACATACAAACACAAATAACAGTGTAGCTATATCACTGCATAACAGCTTCAATTTGATTTAGAACTTCAGATGTAAGACAAGTTATTCAATTTCAAAATGTGAAATCTCACAGTACTTTAATTCACTCATTACATAAGTATGGCTGGAGGCTTAATTAGGCTATAAAATGTGAGATGTACTAATGCGTGAATTTACGATCAATTTCATGTGATGTGAAAAAAAACTGACATTTACATTTACATGACTGTTTAATGAAATGAATAGCTACAGGAAAAGTTAAAAAAATTCACCTGGCTCTTTATCACAGTGAGTCATGCATAATTATGCTGCATTTACCTGGATTATTATAGATGACAGATTAAAATAAACATAGCTTTGTGTTTTTCTTGCTCCAAGACACATACCAATGCATCTCCAAAAATGTTATATAATTTAAAAAATATAAATAATATAAAATAAATTTATTAATTGTATATAAAATAAATAATAAAATAATAAAGTAACACACAAATAAATAATGTAATAAGGTTCATTTGTATTCGTAATTTAATTCAAAAGGGTAAACTCATTTTATATTCATTACACGTGACATATTTCAAGGCTTTTTTGTTTTAATGTTGACAGTAATTTACTCCAACATGCAATGAAATATTCTAATAATTTGAGATTTGGGATTGAAACAAAGGCTTGACTTTTTTTCCCACAATATTCAAATATTTTGAGATGCACTAGTAATAGGGAGAGAAGCTGCCCTACAGTGACCACATGGTCTGTACACACTGATGAGTACTTACACTGGGGTAAAAGAGTGATCTAGTGTTTAATTCATATTGCTGGTCCAGCTTCTTATCCTACAGAAGACAAAACTATATATCAGTGATTAGTACTTTAGACAAGTGTTGAACAACCATTAAAGAAAATGTGATGAACCAATCTTTGATTGGTTTGTCTTAAATGTGATGAATCTGTGAAAATTACCACACAGTGCACTAGGATACTGAGAGGGATCCAGAACAGCAGCGAGAAGGCCACCACAGAGGCCACTATGTTATCAGCTAAGAACTTTCCTGAGGAAAACAAAAGTCCTTTCACACTTTTGCTCTCCAGGCTGTGCAGTAACATTAATAGCATGTGGGTGCACAAAAGACTCACCAAACGTGTTAATGTTCAGCTTGTCCATGAAGTCCCATAGCCTCTCAATGACATCCTGCACCTGCTTCATGCATTTACCCTGCAAAGTGTTTAAATACACTGTAGTAACAGCAACACTTGGTCTTCTTCTCTTAACTCCTGCATCCAGATGACATTACAATGTCTGCAGGATGAGCAACGTTCTGGGAAATTGTCTTTGTAATGAACCTAATTGTGTCATGTGATCATATGATCAGGCTTATTATTATTTATTCATTTATACACTTATTTGTTCTCCTAATTATACTTGACTTGTGTCTATGGTGTTATCAGTTTTGAATAAACAATTATTTACAGTTTATTTAGTTTAACAGTATTTAACATCAGATCTTCAATGAACTTACAGTGATACTGTGACTTGTGCCTGTATCTGTGATTAAAATAACTTCTTTAAACTTTGAACATTCTGCTCAACCATTTGGTAGAGCACACTTAAGTCACTATATCTTACTGAAGAAGGTGTTGAATTTAACACAATGTGATTGTGCCATCTCTACCAATCGGTAGAGGTATGCTAGGCTAAAAACAGCCACTAGAGGTCGCTAAAATGCAATATTTTCTTGTCTGAATGCAAACCAGCAAAGCCATACCACAAGGAATAAACTGGATCGAATGCTGAAAAACCATTAGTGCTGTTGCACCACCACACAGCCAAGTGTTTAAAAAGTGAACAAAATGAGCATGTTATTGTACAGCTTTTGTATTTGTAGTTCGGGCTCTGATTTTACTACAAAGTTATATCTCATTGTATGTTTAAAGTATATATATAAAAAAACTGTGGGTCTTGAAAAAATGTAAAAATCAACTGCTGTGAATTTTTGATGCGGATGTTAAAGGGTTAATAACCCCTATTTTTCTTATCTATTTCCTCCACATATACAGTAGTAATGCTCTCCCAGGTAGAGTATGGTGACCAAGTAGACCAAGTCCATTAAGACCAAGTACATTCCTGAGGGGACTTGTTTTTGGTGGATCTGTGCATTAAGAGACTAAATTTGCTACAAGCAGCCAAAAATCTTTATTCTTCATACACGAGATGACATTTTGACATTTGCCCTGAAAAAAAGTTTTGTATATGGACAGGACAAAAATGATCAAATGAGCTCTGAGTTAGCTAAAAAACAGTGGGTAATTCAGCCTGTATGTAAATAAAAACAGAGGAGCTCCTGTAAAAGAAGAAATTACCCCAGGTCCCAATGTAAATTTAATCCAGTTGAACTAGGGCTTAAGGATCTAAAGATCTCCTGTATGGGTCTACAGACAGGCCATCAGGTTTATTTCACTTCTGTGGAAGTATGTCAGTGATTAAATTCTATCTATAGTATCTCTGTTTGAGTAATGTGATTATAGCATGTGTGTCTGCTGAGTCACTCACGCCTCCATCGCAGAAGCCCACGGTGCACGGTTTGCCTTTGCGCAGGTAGAGGAAGTTACCTCGCTTGTCCTGATATGGCGAGCATGTGCCTGCCTCACTGCGGCAGCACACCTTACATGAGTTATCCGTCTCTAAAAAATGTTTGATTTCAACAGGAAGAGTGTCAGCAACATCAAGATATTGGATGATCACCACCTCACCTCATACGCAAATCATCCCAAAAGTACTGGCTGGAGCTCCATCATTCCAGAGAACACAGTGCCACTGCTCCACAGCTCAGTGCTGGGGGACTTTATACCCCTCTAGGCCATGCCTGGCATCTATTCTATTCTATTGGCAGCACTTCTCTACAGGGACTAGACAAGCTGTGTGTGTGCATTTGCACATACTATAGTAGTTCTATGTGTTTATTGATCCAAGACCAGTAAATATATAAAAAAGAGGACAACCCACCATTGCAGGCACATGACTGCAGCTTCAGAAAAGCTTCACAGAAGGGTATACACTCTCCATTCAAACACTGACCACTGTCCACACAGGTGGTCTTATCAGGCAAGTTCTCTGGAGGAGGGCATTCGCTGCTGTTACCTGTCCAGACAGGATAAATCATTTTACACACTTTTACAGATGAGTCTTTGTATACACTTTCATTCTGAGGAATAAAATTAAAGTAAAATTAACAGTGGAGTGAGGTTCTGTTTCACTGACTCAATAACATTACACTGCATATGCTTTCTAAATACCTTCCCGTTCAATTCACTTATTATTTAGTATTTCTCACCTGTGCAGTAGGAGCTGCCTTTACATGTGGCATTGATAGGCTCCTGGCATTGCTTCCCCTGCTTCTCATACATGCAGTTTCTGCAGCACGCGCTGTTCCTGTCACTGCAGTCAGAACAGAGAGTAGAAGTCCAAGTGTCTGTGAACTTTTAATGATCATCAACCTCTATTCTCCTGAATAATTCAATAAGACTGAGGTGTCCAAATATGGTCCTGAAAATCTAAACAGGTAAACCATAAATGTTACAGATTTTGTCAGCTTAATTCCTTTGATCAGAATATTATTTTTTTTAGCACAGACTGACACTTAAAATAGTGAAATAGAGTAATGCATAAGAAAAAAGAATATGTTCTTAATTTAATTCAAAAAGGTTAACTGTCAAATACTGTATATTCATCAAACAAACATTTCAAGCCTTTTTTGCATTCAAATATGATATGTTTCAATTATAACATCCATCCATTTTCTTCTGCTTAATCTTGATCAGGGTCAAGGTGAGTACCCTATCCCTTCACTAGGCACAGGTCAGGGCATTACACCATCTTTAGCTCAACCCCAAACAGGGCACCGATCCTTAATTATAATATTAATTATTACATTTTCATCAAATATTGTAATATTTTGATGTATGACTGTATTTGAAAAGTTAAGATTCTGAGCTTTTAAACAGTACCTGCATTCTCTATATTTGACCTGTAATGGTTTAGATGTGCTGTGATGTCAATCACTTGATTGGCTTATCGTAAAACATTAATTGTGCAGTTTAAAAAACTGACATTTATAATGGTCATACATTCATGATAATGGAAATAGGTGAGCGAGAATGCATCAAGTACTGTTCTTCAGCAGCTTTTTCGAGGTGCAGCCACATGAGGGAGCTCTACCTGCACTGCTTGTTAGGCCGCAGTTTGCAGTCAGCAGCGCAGCACAGGTCAGTGCCGAGATGGAGCAGCCCAGGGTCACACTCCTCACCCTCTTCTACCCTAGAGTTCCCACAGACCTTACTGTTCCTCTCCTTAAAACAGGTCGGGCCCTTGTGCTGCAGCCGTTTCAGTATAGACTGCTTACTGCACTTGGAAAACAGCTGAGAACAAGCATAAGGATCACAAATGAGTCAACATCAAAGAGAAGTAGGAAGTTATAAATATGTACATTTAAAAACTTTGTGTCCAGAATACAGTTGCACAAAGTATTGACAGTACCAAAACTTTGCAATAATTAATATTTAAATTTGACTATTATTTTTTATTTATTTATTTATTTATTGTATTATTACAATTATATTATCTAATTTTCAATAATTTATTTTTATAATTGCACTATTTGGCTTTATATTTTGTTGCATTTTGCTGTATTTTGTTGACAACTGGAGAGTTCTGCATGGATTATAGAGAATAAATGTATGTAACAGAAGTAAACTGTAAAAATATAGAAAAGTCTCTGTTGTAGCAAATAAACATTGACATTAAATAACTATATAGTAACAGTATGTTTCTTATGCGTGTTGTCAAAATACTACATTGACAAAAAATCTAAAAACACAGCCTTATTTAAAGTATTTAAATCTGCAATTACAAAAAATACTAAACTGAAAAGTAATCCTAACTTTTTAAAGTTAATGTAGATTCTACAATGACCATGTTTAATGACTGTCAAAATGAGACTGCTAGACAATCAAATCAATGCTACAATGACTCAACAGAAAATGAGCAAAAAATTATACCTTGTTATTGGAGTGGTCCCCACTCACAGCAATAGGGTACATGACATATTTGCCCCCCTGGTCCTCACTGGGGGCACAACCAGTAATGTCATCTGGATCATGGACAGCTCCAAAGTTGTGCCCAAGCTCATGAGTGGTCACTAAATCAGCTTCCTGTTTATAGCCAGGAAGAGGGTTTTTTACCATATCAGTTATGATCAGTTAGCACGCTTGTATGAGTATACAATGGTGATTGAAAGTTTGTGAACCCTTTAGCCGTTTCTAGATTTCTGCATTAAAATGACCTAAAACTTCATCAGATTGTCACAGAAGTCCTAAAAGTAGACAAAGAGAACCATATCAAACAAATGACACACAAATATTACACCTGGTCATTTATTTATTGAGGAAAATTATGATTTTTTTTGGTAGAACTTGTGTGCTTAGGGTCTATGTCTTGCTGCCTAAACCAGGTTCTCTTGAGATTCACCTCACTGACAGACATTTTCCTTTAAAATTTGTTTCACAGACAGAATGAGGTTTTTATGCTAGAAGTGTTTTCCTTTCTCCAAACATAATGCTTCTCATTTAAACCAAAAAAGATCTATTTTGGTCTCTTCCGTTCACTTTGGAACAATGCTCCAGTAGCCATCTGGCTTGTCCACGTGACCTTAAGATGGGCAGCAATGTTCTTTTTGGAGAGCAGCAGTTTTCTCATTGCAACACTGCCACACATATCATTGTTGTTCAGTGTTCTCCTGATGACAGACTCACAAAGTTATGTTGGGTTCCTATCCGTACTACAACATGCTTTGTTCTTGGCATGATCTTTGTTGGTCGACCACTCCTGAGGAGGATAATAATGGTCTTGAATTTCCACACACATTTATACACAATCTGTCTGACTACTAATTGGTGGAGTCCAACTAATGGATTCTTTAGAGATGGTTTTGTAACCTTTTCCAGACTGACAAGCACATCTGACAGCATATTCATGCCATAATACACTTCCACAAATGTATTGTGCAGATCAGACTATTCTTTAAATAAAACAGGGCACCCACTCACACCTGACCACTGACTGACAAAACCTGACTCAAATTTCACTGTTAAATGACCTGCTAATCCTAAAGGTTCACAAACTTTTGCCACCCACAGGTATGTAATACTGGATCATTTTCCTCAATAAATAAAGTCTAATATTTTTTCCTCATTTGTTTGCTTTGATTCTTTTTATCCACTTTTAGTGTGGCAATCTGAATACGTTTCAGGTTCAATTTATGGAGAAATATAGAAAATGATGAAGGGTTCACAAACTTTCAAGCACCACTGTAAATACCAGATGTTATAACTCACCTTTGTTAGAATAGTTTTCCCATAATTCTTAGTGCTGGTTAAACCTGTGTTCAGGTAAATGGCAGGGTGGTCACTTGATGACTGAGGGCACTCTTAAAAACCAACAGAAGAAAAACAGTTGCATTACACCATATTTTTTACAACTGACATATCAAGTGTTTACTATATAACATTCACACCGTAGCATCACTATGACAAAAAAAAATTCTGTTAGTAGACCGGCTCTCTCGGTTACAGTGTGTATGCACCACAAGAATATGAAAAGACAACTGTGTATTCACCTTTAGAGCAGAGGCCACCAGGGGCACCATCTTTAGCCGGGGCAACGTAGGCAAGGCCCAGTGTGCCCTCATCAAAGTCCTGATAGGTGAACAAGTGGGCCAGACACACTTTAGATGCGTTGTTTGCAATGTCAATGCTGAATTGCTGCAAAAAAAGAGACACAATTTGCAAAAACATATAAATACATATAAATATAAAACAACATATTTATAAATATATATAAAACTTATATACATAAAATACACATTCAGTATTTCTAATGCTAACCTACTTTACAGAATTTGATTTTATTCACACTGTGAAAACATTAAAGTGCAATATAATCTATTATTAGACATTATTAGATGCAATTTAAATGTTACTTTGCCCCTCTAAACTCACAGTGGTGAAAGGACAGTAAGAAAACCATTACATTTTCTCTATTTATCCTGAACTGCTCAACAGAATTACAGAATGTTATGCAAATTAACTACATTTCCCATAATGCCCAGTGAGTTTTTTTTTGTGGACTAGCAGTCATATGTAAATATACTGTATAAAACAAATGTATGCAGTGGACAAGGTAATGATGCCACATAACTATATGTTTTGACTACTGAAAATGCATGTTAGACCAACTAAAGCATGACTTAAATTAGCAAAGTAAATACAGGTATTCATTAAATTAGCAATGGCTTTATTTATGCTAACTAGTAAAATCGGAGTCTCATTATAGCCAATATAACAGTAAACTACTCAGCCTATGTTATCTAGCTAATATAAACTGACAATGAACATAATCACAGTTTCAATTGCTTGGGTTTCCTCCGAGGTCTCCAGTTTCTTTCCACAGTCAAAAACCATGGAGGTCAGGTGAATTGTTTACTCTAAATGTGACCCCACCAGGGAAAACCAGGTCAAAGTCATTCTTTCTTTTCAAAATTTGTTTTTTTTCTAAACAATTTTTTGTGAATTTAAGTTTTGTTTTTGATCAAAATATGTACTCCGATAGATATCTGAGACTGTTATCTTTCATTTTCCGGACTATAAGTCGCTCCGGAGTATAAGTCGCACCAGCCATAAAATGCATAATAAAGAAGAAAAAAACATATATAAGTCGCACTGGAGTATAAGTCGCATTTTTGGATAAAATTTATTTCATAAAGTCTAAAACCAAGCACAGACATGTCATTTTGAAAAAAAAATTAAAATAAAAATAGAATAGAGCCACCAACAGGCTGAATAATTGAACACTGACACAACTGAGAACATGCCTGGTATGTTAACATTATTGTTATTATATTATTATTATTATTATTTAACTATTACAAGAACAGACATTGTCTATATTTTGTTTTGGTTCTACAAAACATTGATCCTTTTTACAGTCGCGTCACTGCAGCGTTAGTTGAAGCGCAAAAATAAACTCATTTAGAATATTATTAGAAATAACCATGCCATGCTACCATAACACTTCATGGTGTGCAAATATGCCAGGATATTACCCAAATGTAGATTTTCATACCATTGACACATTTCTCTTTATTCTTCTTTATTCTGCACTGAGTCATGCTGCCGGCTGCTCCCTCTTGCTTGTGGCCTCAGCGCTGCTGCCGACTGACTAAGCTGTGTTTAAATGACATCCCTGTAGTGACTGGCTGTGAAGACAACTACCACCTTAAGTGGTTATTAAGTTGTTTGTTTTTGGTTTATTTCTTTGTTTATTTTTCTTGGTTTCATCGCCCAGAAGCCATTAATATACTTTGCGATAATTGCGGTTTTTTGGTAATATTAGATTATTGATTTTCTACTGTTGTGTTAAGTTTTTCGTTTCTATCTTTTGAAATTC
>BRDA01000502.1:8901-19344 GCA_036984385.1 Crenuchus spilurus
CTCTCTCTCTCTCTCTCTCTCTCTCTCTCTCTCTCTCTCTCTCTCTCTCTCTCTATGGCCCGGAGGCTGTGGTAGACCTCTCTCTTCCCAGGTTCAGGAGTTCAGAGTGGAGGATGCAGGATCAGGAGTGAAAAGCCCCTCACCCCAAGCTTCGTTCCCCATGATGCAGGTCTAATTGCACATCATTGGCATAATGCTATGCAGAACCATGCTGACTGTGAGCACATAGGAGAGATGGTTCAAAAGCTTCAAACCAAAAGTATTGACATTCATTACTCAGGTAGAAGTATAGATACTAGGGTTTAAATATACTTTTATATAACTTTGAGTATCAACTTAACAAAAGTACCGTACTGGTTTTAAAACTACTTAAAGTAGAAAAGTAAAAGTAATGTAAGGAAAACAAATGCCAAAACTTAGTCTGTGCCACAGGAGCATATAGTGCTAATTTTCTTTTCTAAAAGCCAAAATGACTACTGAAAACGTTTATTTCTGCACATAACTAAATAAAACCTGTCATATATTTTATATTCATGACACATGAAGTGACATATTTCAAGTCTTTTTGTTTGAATGTTGATGCTGTTTGAATAGTATTTTACTCAAAACTCAAACCTTTTAGGATTATGAGGGTATTCATACCTTTGTGAAGAGCTCAAGCCTTTGCCTGTTTGTCTGAGAGTCTAACTTTCTCTTCTCCTCTTCTTTCCTCTTCTTCACTTCCTGCAGGCTGCTGTGACTGTCAGTAAACACAGAGGAGTCAACATTATGGTTTTTAGACCTTAACATTGTCAGTCATTCTTATGCAGTTACTGTTGTTACTGTATGTCCATGTCAGTGTTACTGCTGTGTTCAGAATTATCCACCACCCAAATACCATGATAACAGATGAGTGTTGGCCCAGTTCTGGCCCAGATTTACTTCTTTGTACTACTTATATGCCAGTGTTAATTCAACACTACTAGAGTTAAATTAACACCGAGGGTGTCAAAATGTAAAACTCTCAGTGTTAATTTAACTCTAATAGTGTTGATTTAACTCTGGCATATTTACTGTGTACCACTAATGACAGTCCAGCCAGAATCCATCCTGAACCTGAAGTATCCTGGGTTGTACAGTAGTGCTTGAAAGTTTATGAACCCTTTAGAATTTTTTATATTTTTGCAAAAATTTGTCCTAAAAGTCCATCAGACTGTCATTCAAGTCCTAAAGGTAGACAAAGAGAATAATTCCCCTCAACAAATAAATGACAAAATCTAATTTTTGTCTCATTTGTTTGATTTGGTTCTCTTTGTCTACTTTTAAGCCAAATTTATATAGAAAGGTAGAACATTCTTAAGGGATCACAAACTTTCAAGCACCACTGTATATGCCCAAAAAGTTCAGATCAGATAAAAAAATTTGCTTTGACAGATCTGGACCAAATATGGCCCAATGAAGGCATGTATATGTCAGTTATGGCAATAAAAGGCCCAGCTTGTAGCTGTAGTTGAAATTGGACAAAGTCATCACCATCATTCCACAGCAGATGTGGGCTGATGAAAGCAGTAAGTGTGGTCCAGAACTCATTTGTTATCAGGGCTTTGATCAGGTTCTCTAGCACAGATTTTGTTCTTCAACAACAAACACTGAGACTGGCTTTATCAGTCCAAACTGAAGGCTGTAGATGGTTAACAGAAGTGCCAAACAGGCCCATTCAAGACTATCGATCAATAGCAGCTTGAATCATTCACTAGAGGGCTTTCTTTCTTTAAACTCAGCCTAAAGCATAATCACACAGCCCGATCGGATCAGGCTTTTTATTCAGTGGTGCTGAAACAAGCAGGCTGAGAGAAAACACAAAGTAAAGGACGGCAACCAGGGACTCTACTCAGCACACTCAATTACAATACAGACGGAAATGATACAAACATACAATGAAGTGCATGCAGGTGGATGTGGGAGTACATGAGAGAAAAGAGAGTGAGAGAAATAGAGAGATGGAGAGATAAGGTGGACTATTGAAGCAGAACACAGCTATGATGAAGACTCACCATCTGAACTGAGGCTGCTGTTGTTTTGCTGAGATGTTTCTGTCAGGAGATTTGAAAGTGGTATCTGCAAACACACACACACGCACATGTTTGTTTCTGTGACTTGTGGGGACTTTAAATAGACTTACTCAAACCTCAAAACTCTAACCTTAACCTCAAAACATGTCTTCACCTTAAACGTTCATGATTTATGTTGCAGGGACCAGCTTTGAAGAAAGGTCCCCACAACCTGAGTGTTTAAACAGGTTTTGGTCCCCACAACATGACATAAACCTGGTTCATAAACACAAACACACTTTGGTAGTACTATACTTGTGAGGACATTCAATTCACTTGTGTAAAGCTGAGTAAACATAAACCTAAACTTAAAACTAAACTTAACCTTAGCAACCAAAAGTCAGTGCTTCTGCTCTTTGAATTTTTCAAAAATTAAGTTTGTAATGAAAATGTCACATTTTTTGTGAGGACCAGCAAAATGTCCTATCATTATGAGGACTTTAAGTCCCCACCAGGGACAAATGCAAGGACATGCAGATGTAGAAGAAGCAGCACATTTAATTCTTCATCATTAGTGTGAACTACTAGTGCATCTCTTAAAATGATATCATGAAAAGGTTCATTTGTGTTATTAATTTAATTTAAAAAGATAAAATGTCATATATTTTATATTCATTACATGTAAAAAAAAAGTCTTTTTTTTTGTTTTAATGCTGTTACTGTTTGAATTTAATAAAACTCCAAATGAAATATTTTAATAATGTGAGATTCTGGATTTCTGATGTTCATGAGTTTGAAATATGTCACTGTACTTGTAATGAATATAACATATTACAGTTTAACTCTCCACACAAGATTTAACGCAGGTTTAGCTCTGCAGTTAATCCAGGTTATATCACCTCAAATCAAGACTAAATCATATCAGTTTTCTCATTTCACTTTCTAAGGTCTTATATCAGCCTGATGAAGTTACTGTAAGAGTTTATAAGTCAGTATTATGACTGTTGTAGATTGTTTTCTATAATCACAACTTGTGTCCAGCAGAGGGCGCACAATGCTGCGTAATAACATTCCAGGTATTATCAACAGGTGCTGAGATTTCACCCTCTCATACTGAGAGTTAAATCTTACGCTGTGCGTACCAGGTTTATGCCACAATGTAGACACCTAAACCTGTTAAAACACTCACAAGCTAGTAGACAATATCAAAGTAAACAATCAAAGTGGATCAAAGTATACCATTATATTTTAAGCTTAAGGTCAGGATTAGTGTAAGGACAAGAGTTAGGGTTAGAATAAGGTTTAGGGTTAGAGTAAGGTTTAGGGTTTAGGGCTATGATAAGGTTTATGGTTCTGGTTAAGGTTAGAAAAAGGGTAAGGTTTGGGTTAGGGTAAGGGAAAAGGTCAGGGTTAAGAGTTGGGATTAGGGTTTAGGAGTAGGGATATAGACTGAAAGTCTTGCTAATGATAGGAATACATGTCAGATCTGTAAATGGGGACATTTTGCTGGTCCTCACAAGAAATGTGCCATTTTCATTAGAAACCTTTTTTGTTGGTGTTGTGAAGGTTAAGTTTAAGTTTAGGTTTGTGTTTATTTTTACTCAGTACTGCACAAGTGAATGGAATATCTTCACTATTATAGTACTACCAAAGTGTGTTTAGGTGTATGTACCAGGTTTATGTCATGTTGTGGGGACCAAAACCTGTTTAAAACCTTGCTGGTCCCTGCAACATAAATCATGAAATTTGAGGGTGAAGATGTGTTTTTGAGGTTAAGTTTAGGGTTATAAGGTTTGAGTAGGTCTATGTAATGTCTCCACAAGTCACAAAAATAAATGTGTGTGTGTGTGTTACCCACCACTCTGTCTTTTAGCTGCTGTAGGTGTAGTTGTGTTTCGCTTTTGTCTTGCTCGTGCTCGTTGCTTCATAGCTTTAACTCTGGCCTGAGAGCGTCTAATGAAGTCTGGCCGACTCTGCTCCAAAGCATTCTGCACACACACAAACACATAGCTGTGAAGTGTGTGTGTGTGTGTGTGTGTGTGTGTGTGGCTGTGTCTTCTATGCTAAGCGCTGCTTGTGTTGTCAAGTTTGACATATGTGCCTATATTTCACAGGTAAATCAGAATATTATTACCACCTACCTAATATTGTGAATAACCACAAAAAAAACAAAAATCCAGAATCTCAATTTATTAGATTTTTTTCAATTAGACTTAAACTGACAACCAATTGAGAGAGAGACAGAATCCAAGGTGTCTGAAGTCCAGTGTGCAGTTTCTGCAGTATGTGAGGGTTTTAGGTGCCATGTCATCTTCTGGTATTTTATCCAAAAGTCCAAAGTCAACATAGTCGAGATTTCAGAGCACTTCATGCTTCCATCTGCTAACGAGCTTAATGGAGATGCTGATTTTAATACTAATTTTAATACTAATGAAGATCTGGTGATAAAATTTAGAATAAATAAACCTCAGTCTGTGAGAAATAGACTGATGTTACAACATGAGCTGAAAATGTCCAACACCAGCATCCCAGAACACTTAAACTTAATACTACATGTTGTGAAAGGTTATCCACCAATGTTTTCAAACTGAGAAATTCTCAATACATCTTCTGAATGGACTTTTTAAAAAAGTACATTCACACCATGAACACTTCCTCCTGTCATGTGCACTGATACATTATGCATGCATCTCTGCACAATTTTCAGGGTGATATAACCAATGTTCTATGCTGTGTTTACAAGTATACCTGAGGGTTTTAATGCAGTGAGATAGCAAATCAAAGGCTGGAGACAGTAAAGCAAAGGCTATTGATGGAGATGGCTCAATGGCCACCGGCCTCCATTCCAACAGCCGCGGATATTAGTCATCAGAAATGAACACCCATCTATCTGCACTGTAATCATACATGTCAGTGTTTTTCACACAGACTGAGGTTAATTTAATCCAGATTTCATCACCAGATCTTCAGTAGTGTTATTCACAGTCGCTTCGATAAAGAAGCAAACTGGACACCCTGTGTGTGTGTGTGTGTGTGTGTGTGTGTGTGCGTGTGTGTGTGTGTGTATTATTTAGAACAAAATCTTACATTACCATGAACATGTATTAGAACTATTGTTGTGACATTGTGCTACACAGACCTAGCCTGACTTACACTGAGAGTGTGTATGTTTGGTGAAGGTCTGTCTGTGGTCTGCGGTGGGACAAATTCTGCATGTCCGTGCTTCACAAACACTGCAGTCTCAATCTTCGTGGGTAGGGACTCTTCGACATGTCGCTCTCCATTACACACTTCATCACCCTTACTGGACTCTGATGTGAGATCACACACACATTTACACACTTTATTAACCAAATCCAACATCATTCAGTCTCAGCAGCTTGGGTTAATGTTAGAGATGCACTTTTATTCCAATGAACCAATGATACCATCATAAATCTAAATCTAAACACATTTCTCATCATGTCAGCTTGTTAAGACTATAGTTATACTGTATTTACTTGTAAAGTAATTTTATTAATCCCTTAAATAGCCTGAATCATCTGCTATTCAGAGATTTATTATTATTATTATTATTATTATTATTATTATTATTATTGTTGTAGTTGTTGTTATTATTATTATTATTGTGGTGTGTGGTATGGCTTTACCACATTCCCCTGTATCATAAATCTATAAATTGTACATAAATTGCATATTTTATTATCACAGCTTTTACAAATTTTGCACATACTATACTATACTGCACTGACTGCTTATTGTACTTGTACTGGTTAGATGCTAAACTATATTTCATTGCCTTGTACTTGTACAAGTATAATCGAATCAAATCTAATAATAATACTAATTAATTAATTAATAATAATAATAATAATAATACGTATTATTATTATTATTATTATTATTATTATTATTATTATTATTATTATTATTATTATTATTATTATTATTATTATTGTAATATAAACAAAAAAGGGTTTGAGTCATACACTGCTCTTTCTTTTGACTTTTTGAAGTTTAGTATTAAAAGTTTAAAAGATTAATAAAATATATATATAGGGAATAATTCTACGTATATGAATTAGAATTTATTTCTATAAGATCATAACATGCAATAAAACAAATGTCATGAAAGCCAGATTCCATGCTTCTTCTAGAGTATAAAATATATAAAATTCAGTTTAAAATACCATTCAATCTAAATTTGAGTTTGTTGCCAATCATTACTCATGGAACTGATGGATCATGCTTCCATATTTAAAATGAGTGGAAGTACAGTTATACATCAAAAACATAAAGTCACTTATTTTAAGCCTTTTTTTATTGTTTTAATGTTGATCAGATTTGGTTTATAGTTCATGAGTTAGCTGGTCAATCAATCACAGTAATATGATGGTCAGTAGTAGTGTTGGCACTGTGGGCATCTGCTGGGCATCTCCATAAAGCTTGTCAGCAGATGGAAGCATGAAGTGCTGTAAAATCTCCTGGTAGATGTTGACTTTGGACTTGATAAAACTCAGTGGACCAACACCAGCACCTCAAACCATCACAGACTGCAGAAACTGCACACTGGACTTCAGACACCTTGGATTGTGTGTCTCTCCACTCTTCCTCCAGACTCTAGCAGCTGATTTACAAATGAAATGCAAAACTGACTTTAATCTGAAAAGAGAACTTTGGAGCACTGAGTAACAGCCCAGTTCTGGTTCTCCTTAGTCCAGGTAAGACACTTCTGATGTTTCTGGTTCAGGAGTGTTGATATTAGTAATGAGGCAGTTGTAGCTCTGAGAGATACACAGTATTTATACTGTTTGAATAGACATTTACTCACACTCACAATCACACATTGTAATAATTTGAGATTCTGGATTTTCATGAACTATAAACCAAACTGATCAACAATAAAAAAAAAAAAACATGAAATATGTCACTTTTGAATCAAGTCAGTTCAATGTTTTTTTTTAATTTTTTTTATTACATTAGATAGACCTGACCTGTAACCTTAAAACTAACAGAACTAATTACCAGGAGCAACATTACACACATAATCACGCTGAGGGTTTGGTCAGATAAAAGAACGCCTGCTGTCCTGAGGAATTTTCAACCAATATCACACCTGGCCAAGAGTAAGAAAGAACTCTTTATGCTCTAAACGATTATACAAGAGCTCTTCACTGTAACACAGTCACCTGCTCATCTTTTAATGACATGTTCTACTTACACCTACTTAATCCTACTTTCACAGTCATTAAACGTGAATTACCATTTAAAGGTCAGTTAAATAATTAACCTTAACTTTAAAAAAAGTAATTAATAAATTAAATACCATTAGCATAAGCCATGTGCAGGCTGATAGATTAAAAGAATTGCCTTTTAAAATAATCTGCTCAGCAGATATGTGACTGGTTTATGTGACTTGATTAAATACATTTTTACTAACTTAATTATATTAGTTATATTAGCAAATAATATTTAGACAATTTATCACTTAGCACAGATGTTAATTGATCATCCAAGACATGTTAGGAGTTTTCTTCTTTAATTTACAACCGGTGCTGGGAGGCTAAGACTGCTCACTGGAATTCAATAGTTACCTAAATAGCTTAGTCGTTTTCATTAAATTACATCACCTAAACATCTCTCAACCTGCTCAAAGTGCATCCAGATCTTAATGTTGGATAGATTATCTGGTGTGATTCAGGAAACTCAATAATTAATAAAAACATTTAAAAACACTAGTAGCTGAAGGACAGCTGAAAGAAATGCTGACCTAGGAAGAGTTTTAATGACAATGATGGTCTTGTGCCTAGAAGGTCCCCAGTTTGATCCCCAAGCAGATCCACATATGCCCACGACCAAGGTACCTCCCCACCAAATGCTCCCTGCGCACCATGGATAGCATGTGTGCTCAGTGCCCACTAGTGTGTATGTGTGTTATCACTGCATGGATGGGTTAAATGAAAGCACATTGATCAATTATTTGCACTTTCACTTTCATTTACATGTCTTCCACCAGCCCTGCTGCTGTCTGAAGTGGCTGTCTGTAGCAGTGAGGTATTATTAAGTCTACAAGACCTTAATTTGCAGGGTTCAGTGAAGTTTTTTTTGGTGATGTCATTTGATGGAAACCGCTGGGCTATTTAGGTGACTATTGAGTTTAAGTGTTTGTTAACAATGTTAGCTTCACAGCTCCAATTTTAAACTACAGTTGCACCATGCATCCAAAATTTTCAATACTTTTATTTGGAAACCAATCCCATATGCTAACTTTCAATACTTTCAATACTTTTTGAAAGTTAGTTGCACTATTTTGGTGCCAAATTTACTGTATTTTCTTGACAAGTTTATGTATAGATTACTGTCATAATGTGGCTGTAGCAGGGAGGAGAGGCATCAGCATAGATAAAACAAAACAAAACAAAACATATTAACAAAACAAACATTCTGTGGCTAAATAAATATGACCTGTATTGACACTGCAATGATGGACGAAACTCTGAAATACTGGGAAGGCTTTATACAATACATAATTAATGCATGATAGAGGGACAGGGCTGTGAACAGACAAGACACAGGTGCTTACAATGAGACATGATATGATGCGACTAGGGGGTGGTGCCAAGATGTGGACAAGACATGTGGAAAACAACCACATGGAAACAGGCATGTTGTGAAATGTGAACACACACACAACATGTGGACCAAAACAGTGACTGACAAGACAGAGGCAGAGTCAGAGACAAGGCATGATGCAGGATGGTCACAATTACAGAGATTTAATTTAAAAAAGAAAATTTAAGCTGTTAAAATGTAGACACATATATATATATATATATATGTGTGTGTGTGTGTGTGTGTGTGTGTGTGTGTGTGTGTGTGTGTGTGTGTGTGTGTGTGTGTGTGTGTGTGTGTGTGTGTGTGTGTGAATTCTGTTATTATGATAACTCAAAATTTGGTCCTCAAACAAGCCTTATCAACTACATTTAGCATAAGTGGGAAATGATGTAGATATGAATTAAAGTAGTTTAGATCAGCATCATGACATCATTCTCTTTCATATACTGTTAATAGAATTGAGTAGGCTGGTGTATTTATATCTGTCTCAGTACTGTCACTGTCTAGATTCAAAGCTATTCTTCGTTTTGCGTTAAAGTATTGTGTTATACACTCTGTTCTCATTCTGGCTTTATGACTGGGTCACAAATGCTGATAATAACAATTCAGCATGCCTTAAATCACATGTTTAAGCTGAATGCATATAACAGTTCAGTACAACAAAGCATGAAAAGGACAACAAATAGAGGCCTGTAATGTGGGGAAATTGTGCAGTTACCTGCAGTTTTGCTCTGAGATGATGAGTCCATCTTTCCCTCGGCCCTGCTAAGGGTATGCACTCCTTTCCTCTGCTGGCTCTGCCGCTTTATATTGGCAATAACTGCAGCTGCGTTCAGAGCCAGTGTAGCATCATGGGTGATATGGGCCGTGCTTTCTAAAAAATAAAAAAAAAGCCACATTTGTCAGTGAGGTGCTCTGAGAGTGTATAATGCATTTATCTAAAGGTGGTTTCATCACTTTTATTTGTGATTATTTGGACAAATTTATTTTTTCAGGCTTAGATTAGCTTTTCCACACTAACACACACACACACACTAATACACCACAAACACACACACACTAATACACCACAAACACACACACACACACACACACACACTAATACACCACAAACAAACACACACTAATACACCACACACACACTAATACACCACAAACACACACAAACTAGTACACCACACACACACACACACACACACACACACACTAATACACCACAAACAAACACACACTAATACACCACACACACTAATACACCACACACACACACACACACACACACACACACACACACAAGAAACGTACGTATTAGATAACGGTCGGACTAAGGTCGTTGTGACGTCACGAAGGACCCCTTAAATCGCGACACTTTTAGTGTCCGTTGTTTATGCCGTCGTCGGTTCACATTGAGTGTAATAATACGTACGTACATGTCTGTATGACATGACATATATGTCTTTGTGTAACATTAGTTACGATTACCCGTTCTAAGGTAAATTTTGCTGTCATTGGTTCTAGTGGTGTATCTTTTGTACCAGGTTAATTCCATGAATGTCCTGTCAATACGAATACTATGTAAACAACATCCGGTGTTGACCGGGTCGAAATCGTCACTACCGATTTCAAACAGAATCGGAAAGTTGAGACTCTGTCTTCACACTCTACGTCTCTTTTCACACACACACACACACACACACACACACACACACACACACACACACACACACACACACACACACACACACACACACACACACACACACACACACACACACACACACACACACACACACACACA
>BRDA01000502.1:19354-52216 GCA_036984385.1 Crenuchus spilurus
ACACACAGACACACACACAGACACACACTGATAAATACATACACATACTAATACACACACACACACACACACACACACACACACACACACACACACACACACACACACACTTTTCTCTGCATCTCACACTTCTGTCTCAGAGTTGAAAGGCTAAGACAAACTTTAGCCATCACTGCTAAAGCTGGGCCAGTTGTGGCCTACAACAAATGTATCATAAGCATAACTGTCCTGTAAGTACCTTAATTGGACCATGTTTTCTATGTGGTGATCTTGGTTACTGTCGTTTTAAATGGAATCTTGCCCATTAGCATTGATTACAATGTGTTTCTGTATATACAGTACAGTATGTCTGTACATGCATGCATAATAATGTGAGTTACACTTGGCTGCTGCCGTATTTGTTGCCTGTGATTTTCACAGCGCTAAATTCCCCAGGAAGCACTGCAGTGTTGCTGGAATCAGGCTGGCAATAGATTATGCATGCAAAGAGGTGCGTGGGAAAATGAAAAGAGGATAAAATGAGAGAACGAAAGAATGAGAGAGCCAGAGAAGAGGGGAGACACGGAGAGAGAGAAGAGGTGTGGTAATGATCCGCTTCAGGGCACTGTTATTTGAAAAGAAGTCAGCAATGCACATATCCGCTGTGTGTAACTTCAATTAAAACCTCACTCTCATCTCCACTCCCTCACTCACTGTAATGCACATCAATTATACATCAAAGAGAACATGAGAATTGTACAACCTGAGTGCATGGAGAATGTGTGTGTGTTGCATGCTAACAGTACCAGTGTGCATTTTCATTACACAAGCTTTGATCCTGAATTACTGTTGCAGATGGTAAGATGTATATGGGTAGATAAGGTATGTATGCATTCATGTGTGCACACCAGTGGCTAGGCTTCTTACCTGGCATTCTGATAAGAGTAAAAGGCTGCAGGTTCCCCAGGAGAGCAGACCCTCTCTGCTTTTGTGCCACGTCCCCAGCAGAGCTCTCTCTCCCTGGGTAAATCTCGTCACGGCTCCTTGCCTCTCCACCAGTACTCCAGCGTCTGTTTGAACTGCTGCCAGGGAAGCTCTGTGGGTCAATATTTGTCTTTTGGGGAAGCACAGAACCCGTGCTCTGAAATCCAGAATCTTTAGAAGGCTCTGAAGGGCTAAATATGCTAGCATAACAGCTAGCTGGCCTTCGAAACTTGGTACCCTGTGGGTTATCCAAGGGTGGTCTGTTGGAGGATGGGCAACTCAGCTGGAAGGATAGTGTAGATGTGTGGACTTCCTTCACTTTCTCGTTACTCTTCTGTGCTTCAGATTCAGTAAGACGGGCCTTGTTAGCTTGCAATGGTTCAGTCTTAGTGTAAGATGGATTGCTTGTGTATGTTAAAGAACTGGTGGCTCTGAATCCTTCAGTGTAACTGTGCCTGTGCTCCATTTTTCCCTGGGACTCACTCCTGTAGCTCTCTCTGTGCTCCACCTTCACAATGGTGGCTTTTCTCCTGAGCACCACTGGCTCATGGGTTTCTACAGTGCCCAGATTGGAGGGCACTGTTCTGCTGATGCCTGGTGCAAAGATACATCGGGCTGGTGGGGAATGATTCTCTGTGCTGGTCAATTTAGGGGTCAGTCTAGTGGTTAAGCGTTCTCCAGTAGTCAGATTAGAAGAGCGTGCATTGACATGGCTTGTTTTATCATTAGGCTGGAGGACTGTACTGCTTCTTGAGCTCTGCTCGGTAACTTTGACCAACAAGGCTCTCCTTTGAGGAATGAAAGGCTTTGAGTGTTTAGAAGGCTCAGTCTGATGGTGACTGGATACATTCCCTCCAGGTTGGGGAGGAAGACTTGTATTAGGCAGGCTTGAGGAGCGAACAACCCTCCTAGAGGTAATGGTGATGGAGGATATGGAGCTGCTGTGTTTGGGACTAGGACTGCCATTGGTAGGGGATGACTGTGGGATGCTCCCTCTTCTTTGCACTGGAGTTGTCCACATGAGGCCTTTGGGTTGAAGCTGTCGGTCCTGAAAATGAGGCATCTGCCCCCTGCTGGTTGGGTCATGTGCTGTGTTCTGGTCTCCTTCCACCGGAGCAGCCTGGAGGAGCAAAATGAGATTCGCACATCGTTAAAAACCGGAATTTGCACCTTATGAGGACAAAAGGGCTTATTTCCGCTCCTCGCTCACGCAGTCACAAGCTCGGAAATGAGCTCACTCTAAATGTTCAATTCCACTGCCTCCAAGACCCGAAGGGGCTTTCACTGCCACTATAGCAACCATTCCAGTGTCAGGGGAACTCGAGGGTAATTTAATTAAGTTAGACGGCAAAACTCATCTTTATTATTTGCTCAAGTATCACAAGAGACTTTATTTCTCCATTTATGCTCCTCAGAACTTCACTGTAAAACCTTTTTATCTAATGAATGTTGGGTGGAGGAGCTGGTGGGTGGACTGTACTCAAAGCAAATTCCATGTCTTTATGTCAGTGTATGGAGCCCAGATAAGGTTCTAGATCATTTTCAGAGACCCATGACAAGGAGACAATCACAGCAATGGATTAAAAAAGGGAATCCTCTCATCTTAGCTTGGAGAACCTGGCATGGTATTTAAGACCTTTTGTATCGTTTAGTGCTTTTTTGTTTATACATATTCTCTCTCTCTCTCTCTCTCTCTCTCTCTCTCTCTCTCTCTCTCTCTCTCTCTCTCTCTCTCTCTCTCTCGCTCTCTCTTTTACTCTCCTTTCAATCAATACATCCATCAATACATCGATATACAGGGGTTAGACAATGAAACTGAAACACCTGGTTTTATAATTTATTAGTATGGTGTAGGGCCTCCTTTTGCGGCCAATACAGCATCAATTCGTTTTGGGAATGACATACAAGTCCTGCACAGTGGTCAGCGGGATTCTAAGCCATTCTTGCAGGATAGTGGTCAGGTCACTACGTGATGCTGGTGGAGGAAACCGTTTCCTGACTCGCTCCTCCAAAACACCCCAAAGTGGCTCAATAATATTTAGACACAAAGACTTGCTGTCTTGGTCACAGATGCGCCAGCAAGATGTGCACCAACAATTTGTCCTCTTTTGAACTCTGGTATGTCACCATAATGTTGTGTGCATTGTAATATACTATATAACTGTGCTCTTACCTGCTAACTGAACCTTCACTCTCTGCTCTTACTGGTGCAATGTGACATTAATGAAGATTGGCCACCAAACTGGTCCAATTTAGCCATGAACCCTCCCACACTAAAATGACAGCTGTTTCAGTTTTATTGTCTAACCCCTGTAGCTTTATTGGCATGACTGTGTAAGGCACAGGACTGCCAAAGCATTACGCCAATGACATTCATGACAAAAACATAAACAAATATATTAATATTTATAACAATACTGAACAAAATAATAACAATAATTACATTTTTACATTTGTAAAAATGTAATTTAAATGAATCTTTTTACACATATGTGTATTGCTGGGTATGATTATACTTTCTCTCTCTCACTCATCTCTCTGTCTTCTCTCTTCTCCCTCATTTTCTGTCTCTCTGTTTCTCTCAATCTCCCTGCAATCACTCTTCTCTCTCTCTCTCTCTCTCTCTCTCTCTCTCTCCCTCTCTCTCATGTATCTCTTCTCTTTCCCTGATCTCTATCTCTTCTCTCTTCCCTTTTTCTCTTGTTTTTTGTCTCTCTCTTCTCTCTCCTCCCTCGCTTTCAAGGGCACATCACTTATGTGGTGTCAGTTCAGGGGACCATTCTGGACACAGCCCACTCTTTTACATGAAGTTAGTTGTGGTTTGCACTTAATTGGGTGCCTGAACAGAACTACATGAATAAAAAATTAATTAATTAATTAATTAATTAATAGATAATAAGATACAGTGGGTCAAATAATACACTTAAAGTAACAAGTATGTGTTGAAAATGTAAAAATTACAGATTTTTCTTTTGAAATTTAGAGAGAAAAATGAAAAGAAAAACTGCTGATAACACTTTATAATAACTTTCATTAATAAGTCATTAACTACTGATTAATAACTGTGAACAAATCAGAATTTTGAACATGAACAAATGTTTACAAATAACAGTTCATATAATTACATGAACAAGTAATTAACTAATGATTAATAACTAATAATGATTATTATAATGATATAATGATAATCAGTAGTTCATTACTTATTAATGAAAGTTATTATAAAGTGTTATCAAACTACTTAAATACAGTAATCAAGTATTTGTACTTCAATACTTACCACCTCTGCCCATCAGTAAACATTTCTGTCAATGCTGTGATTTTTCAGTCAAACGTAATTAAAACTAGACTTACAGAAGCTAACTTCCACAGTAATGCTGTGAGGTTTCAATGGCTCCTGTTCTGCTGTAGCTGGTGTTTCAGTAAATATTATGGAAATGCAAAAGTAACCTGGTAAGTTTATTGATTTAATGCTTCAAAGGCCTGGAAATACTGGAGACTGAACTGGCAATGAGGACCAGAAACTTGTATGAACCAGTTTTCTTGTTTTGTAGGAACATGTATAAAATAGGGGAAAATACAGGATCAGGAACAGATTTATGAGTAACCATGTAGTACAATATAAGACAGAAACAGACTTTACCAAGTCAGTGGAAGAGCACTTAGGTCTTTCAACTGTATATTCTTAAAGGAGATGGTTCTTCAAGGTTCTTTAGTAAAAAAAATAATCTATATAGAACCATGAACATTCAAAGAACACAAAGGGTTATAATAGATATAGTAGATAATATCCCTCCCACAGTTCCTCCCTCATTCTCTATTATCTGCTTTAATATAAATAAATAAATACAAAAATCACTGCCTAAATAGATTGTTTCACTACAATCTCTAGACAGCTCTGCTTTTAATCTGTTCATGAGCTATTCTACAGCTAAATCACTTACTGTTCAGAATTTAGGACTAATCACATTTTTTTATTTTTATGGCTGGTCATCTACTGTGGGCAGTGAAGCCAGATCATTTCACCTTTCACAGGGGGGATTGCTGTATTTTCCTTGCTAAAATATTTTGTTTAAACCATATGTACTTTCTGTGGATCTTTCTTACACTAAACAAATTCAGCTTATAAGAGATAAACTTACATTGAAAATAATTTTTCCTCTTATTTTTAGGGGTGCTTAGGACTAGAAATGCCCATGGAAAGAAACTTTATTCCATCTGAAGGGTTTATTGAGTGTTTGTGGTTCTATATAGAACCATTTCCTTTACTAAAGAAAATCTGAAGAGCCAACAGTGTAGAGAAAGACAGAAGAAATATTAAGAATGAATCATGATTATGATTACCTCCATCTCTCCAATTGCTTACATGAACAACATGAAATGTACAGTTCTGTAGACATATTTTAGTCACCTGAGAACAGTCCACTGTATTGTTAAGGATTTTGTGTCTAAATTTACATGACCAAATTAGTATTTTTATACAACTACATAAAACAAATGCTAAATGTTGATGATTTTTATAAATGAATCTGTCAAATTGACCAGAACATTTTTATTATTATTTGTAATACAAGAACACATGCTTACAATTCACTACTGAACACTAAAAATGTAGTAAGATTTTAGTTACAGAAATATCTTTTTCAGGCTGCACAGAACTGAAGGGACTTTATGAGAAGGTTCAATGTACAATTCGGTTTTGTGCCACAAGAGGGGGCCCTTGAGCAGGAGTGCTCAGTTCTATTTGTTTGGGATTATAACCACAAATCAACACTTATTGTAGCTAAAGATATGACACATGGTTTGTTTGAAGCAACATCCTGAAGTAGCAGCTCAGAATAGTCAGTCCTATCAGTCCTCTCTCTCTCTCTCTCTCTCTCTCTCTCTCTCTCTCTCTCTCTCTCTCTCTCTCTCTCTCTCTTTCTCTCTCTCTCTCTCTCTCTCTCTCCCTCTCTCACACACACATACACACACACACACTGTGTATCTCTCCCACTCTCTTATTACCTCACTGCCTCACGCTCTCGCTCTCTCACTGCCTCTCTTTCTCACACACTCTTTCTCACCATTTCTCTCTCTCTCTCTCTCTCTCCCTGTCTTTCCCTCATTCTCTCTTTCACTCTCTCTGGTCACGTCGAGTTGAGAGAGAGAGAGAAAGGAAATCATGGCTGTCCATCATCTTCAGAAATCTACTGAAGTTTGATCAAATGTCCAGCTCCGGTCCCCTAGTGTGCCATCTCACACTGTCATCCTACCAACATGCCTTCATCTCAACTCCTCTTCCTCCTCCTCTTTTTCCACTTTAATCCTCTCTCTCTCTCCACTTCACAGGCTCACCCTGTCTCTCCCTTTCTTTCCATTTCCCTTTTTTTCCCTTTCAAACTCTGCCTCCAGTCTTCTCTTCCACACAAAGCATTTTATGCTGGGAATGGACAAAGGAATAAGAAAAGAGAGGGTCAGTGTAATTGAATGAGAGAAAGATGGAAAGAGAGTGAGAGAGAAACATCAGAACAAACAGAAAACGTGGCCAGATTATCAAACAAAGACACATTCACACCTGTTTATGTGCAAAGAGAGAGAATTATGTTCTGTAAACTGATACTGTTGAAGTAAAATATGATGAAGAAACATGGCAGAGAGATACAAAAGAAACATTTGAATACTAAAGTGATTCTTCTTTTCTTTTTGAAAGAACATTGTACATGACTCTATTTTAAAGTCATTTTTCTTTTGATCAACAAAAGCTGTACAATTATCCAACTGTATTCACTCTGTATTATTGCTGTACATGATAGATAATAGTCTCAGATATCTATCGTAGTACATATTTTGATCAAAAACAAAACTTAAATTCACAAAAAAAAAAAAAAAACTTTGACCTGGTTTTCCCTGGCGGGGTCACATATTATACCCCAGCTAACACAAGAACATTCCAAGAACATTGCAAGAAAGTTCCATTTAGGTTATGCGAACGTTATGGTGTGGAGTTCTTGCTTGGTTATCAGAGCGTTAGGTGTGAACATTAGACTAGAACGTTCTTTGAACATTCCCTTAATGTTATTATTATTATACACCCGGGCAGGTGACAAACAGGGAACATTCGTTTACACCCATGTAACACAGAACGTTAAACTAACATTCTGGTATTGTTCTTGCATGGTTAAATGACAACATTCCTGGAACGTTCTTTGAAGGTTTTGACTAAAGTTTGAAAAAACCTAGATATAACGTTCCAACCTAACGTTAGCCTAACGATGAACAAATGTTCCCTGTTTGCCATCTGCCTGGGTGTATAATAATAATAACATTATGGGAATGTTCAAAAAATGTGCCTACTGTTCACACGTAATGTACTGATAACCAAGCAAGAACCCCACACCATAACGTTCGCATAACCTAAATGGAACTTTCTCGCAATGTTCTTGTGTTAGCTAGGGTAGATTCATTACACAGAGTGTCTTTTTCAAGTGTTGATGTTGATGATTATGACCTAGAGCTAAAGAAACCCCAAAAGTCAGCATCTCAAAGAATTAGAATATTATATAAGACCAATTCTAAAACTGATTTTAATACATAAATGTTGTTTTACTGAAAAGTATGTACAGTATATGTACTCAATACTTGGTCGGGGCTCCTTCTGCATGAATTACTGCACCAATGTGGTGTGGCATGGAGGTGATCAGCCTGTGGCACTGTTGAGGTGTTATGGAAGCCCAGATTGCTTCGATAGCAGCCTTCAGCTCATCTGCATTGTTGGGTCTGGTGTCTCTCATCTTCCTCTTGACAATAACCCATAAATTCTCTTTGGGCTTTAGATCAGGTGAGTTTGCTGGTCAATCAAGCACAGTGATACTGTGGTTGTTAAAGCATGTATTGGTACTTTTGGCAGTGTGGGCAGGTGTCAAGTCCTTCTGGATAAAGTAAATATGCATCTCCATAAAGCTCGTCAACACAGAGAAGTGCTCTAAAATGTCCTGGTAGATGGCTGCGCTGACTTTGGACTTGATAATATACAGTGGTCCAACACCAGCAGATCACATGGCTCCCCAAACCATCACTGAAAGTAAATTTTGCATTTCATTTGGAAATCAAGGTCCCAGAGTCTGGAGAAAGAGTGTACAGATACACAATCCAAACTGCGTGAGGTTTATAAGGTATGAAGTTTCCACAATCAGTGATGGTTGAATTGAATAACTGATATACATTAACTTTTTGATTATATTCAAATTTTTTGAGATGCACCTGTATATGTGCATTGGAATGCTAAATCTTAATGGGTAAAAATGGTAACATGAAAAGTTTGCTCCTTAAATGCATTTGCTGGCTCAAAAAAACTTTCTGCCATAAACAAAATGCAAATCTCTGAATTTTTGGTCTAATGGCAGGATTGAGATATTAAGTTTGACTGCAGAAATAGTGAACGTGGAGTTCATTGTGAATGCTGTGTCCGCAGCGTTTGTAGAAAAGCAGTGTTGAGCAGCATGTTACCTGTGGTAAATTGTGTCCAGAAATCCTCCAGGGTCTCTGGACTCCAGAAGGCACCCCGGCTCCACTGCGCTCAGCTGGCCTGTCTGTAATAGAGAGAGAGGTCAGGGAAGCCCCCTTGGCTTAGCTGAGTGAATGTGCAGGATTAAAGAGTCCTTTCATTTTCTCTCACTGTGTGTGAGAGAGAACTAAAAGAGTCTGTTGACTCCTCTCACCTTCCCTCTCACACTGTGTGTGTTTACACACAACTCAGCACTGCTTATGTTGACCAAACCAGCATTACATCATCACTCAAATATAACAAGGACACTGCAGAGACCGAGTATGTACACTTCTACACCACTACTGAAATATGTGTGACTTGTCCTAGAGACAGAGAGAGAGACAGCGAGAGAGAGAGAGAGAGAGAAAGGGAGCACGAGAGAGAGAGTTAGAGAGAGAGAGAGAGAGAGGAGAAAGAGAGAGGGAGAGGGAGAGAGAGAGAGAGGGAGAGGAGAAAGAGTGTGGGAGAGAGAGGAGAAAGGGAGAGGGAGAGAAAGGGAGAGAGAGAGAGAGAGAGAGTGTGTAAGAGAGAGAAAGAGAGAATAAGAGAGAGAGAGAGAGAGAGAGAGGAGAAAGAGAAAGGGAGAGAAAGGGAGAGAGAGAAAGAGTGAGAGAGAGAGAGAGAGAGAGAGAGAGAGAGAGAGAGAGAGAGAGAGAGAGAGAGAGAGAGAGAGAACTGATGGAAAAGTAAAGGAACAAAAAGGGAAAGAGGAAAAGAAAAAGGATGAAAGAAAAAATAAAAGCAAGTAAATAAAGCAGGCAGACATACAGACAGACAAACAGAAAGACACACAGGCAGAGAGACAGACAGACAGAGAGACACACAGACAGACAAACACACAATCAGAGAGTGACAGATACCTGACAGATATGAAACAGTGGTTTGCTGTGCACTTCTGAATGATGGATTGCACCATGTTCCAGTCACCATGGTGACATGACCCTGCTGATGATTGACAGTTCAGGTGGTGAGTGAACTGTGATCATGTTTTTCATGCAGAAATCCTGACTTGTGTTAGTGAACAGCTGACAGTCAAACACCCCACAGGCATGAGGAGAACACCCCCTCTCCGTACGTTTGGCTCCGACTCACGTCAGTAGTTCAGGTGTTGTTTACTCGGCCTGCTGCACTGGAACTCAGGTAATTTGTTTCTCCTCAGGGTCGAGGAAAGCAAGGTTCTTAGGGGATATGTGGAGATTTAAAAGTGGAAGACCTGGCAACCCTCAGTGCTCCTGAGTGACAGAGGCAGTCCTCTGTAATCATCACTACATTAGCTGTTAGCCACTCATCCTGAGTTAATGATGCTGCTTACGCTTGGAGAGTACCTGAGTACCTGAACACACACACACACACACACACACACTCATACACACACTGATCAACACACCCCTGTCATCTGCTAGTGTAAACCACCATATGGAGGGATGGGGGTGAGGGAGAAAGAGAGATAGCCAAAGAGAAAGAGCCAGAGAGAGATAGCGAGACAGAGGGGAGAGAGAGAAAGAGAGAGAGAGAGAGAGAGTGGGAGATAGCCAGAGAGAGAGAATAAGAGAGAGAGAGAGAGAGAGAGAGAGAGAGAGAGAGAGAGAGAGAGAGAGAGAGCATCTTGATGCATTAGTAATCTTCATTTCCACAGTAAACACTTGAAGGTAAGTGTGATGGCAGCCAGCAGCTGCCGAGCTTCTTATCAGTGTGATTAAAGAGCACCCAAGTGTGTGACACACACATACACACACACACACACACACACACACACACTGAGCCTATCAGCCTCAAACCAGAAATCATCTAAACTGTGGACAACACCTTCAGGTCAAAAGAGTGGTTTAGCAAAAAAGTTATCAAATCATTTCCACTAATCAAAAATTGCCAAATTTCTGCCATCTGCCAAGACATGTCTGTCAATAGTCACCCAAGCATCCCAATCATTTCCAGAAACAAATATACACCCAAAATATATCTGAAACACATCCAGGCCTTAAAGAAGGAAATGTGATGACTGACTGATGGAGAACATGTAACCTAGTCCAGGACATTCCTCTGTTTTAGCCAAATCCAGGATAAGGTGCCAGCCATCACTGGGCACACACAGTCACAAAAGTACACACTTCACCTGCCCTCCATGTTGGACTGTGGGAGGAAACCGGAAATGCCGGAGTAAAGCCCTGCACACATGGGGAGAACATAGAAACACCACCCAGATGGGGACTTGATATACTCCATTGTGACTGACACACTGTTCGCTCACATCAGTGTGTACAAACTGAAATAAGTGAGTCATTATGATAATGTGAACCTGCACAGAACACCGTCTGCCAGTCCTAAATGCACAAGAGAGTAAAAAATCAAGGCTGATGCTGTCACTTATACTACACTGAGCCACTTGATTTGAGCTTTATTCCCCATAACAGTTTATTCACCGTCAAAAAGCAGCTCTGCGCTGAGAGCATGTTTAATCTCCCCCGACAGCACACGGCAATGTACAAAAGTTTAGGCACCTTAAAAGAGGTCTTATTGATTTCTAGAAAAAGATACACTCTCTAAAACTTGTGCACAATTTAATGCACAATAGTTTCCTGATTTGATCATATTTGACAAAAAATAGAATGTTCAAAAGCTTTTGATTTTATTTTTATAATTAGCCATTATAGCAAAAAATATATATATATATTTATATTAACAATCTATATATACATTTAGCAAATATTTTAAATGTTAAAATGAGTAGATTTTAATATTTATTCCTTTTACTTTTTTTTATTTATAAAATTTAAAAAAAAACCTTTTTATTAAAACTGTAACTGTAAGCATTGAAAATTGAGAAAACACTAAAAAATAAAGATTTTTCCATAAACACAGTTTGTCAGGTTACTTTGAAAACAACTGTTACCAGAACACTGATATTAGTTTCATATAGTAATATATAGTAATGCTTACCTCCTGGTTGTGGTCCTTGTGTCTTTACAAAACTGCTGCTCAATACAGGAGTGATGGGAGGCTTCAGTTTCACCTGCAAGAAAAAAAGATTGGATTATTTTCCTCCAACTTAAATGGGAATTCCACTTAAATAGCTGCAAAATTTAATTACTGAGATGTCTGCTACAATGTAGAAAAACATATTTTTGAGTACTATTATACCCTTAATGTATGATGGGTGTCAAAAATGAAAAGAAATCACACAGAAATACATAAAGAAATGAGGAGAAGAAAGAATGACATGGAAAGAAATAAAAATGAAAAAATAGTAATAGAGAAAGAAAGAAACAAACAAACAAACAAACAAAGAGAAAAAAGAGGAAAAAACAAAAACAGAAAGAAAAGAGGAGGAGAAAGAGAATGAAATGGAAAGAAAGAAAAAATATAGTATTAGGGAGTTAAAGAAAGAGAAATAAAGAAAGAGAAAGAAATGTGATGACAGGCTGATAGAGAAAATTATATATACAGTACATAAAATTCATAGCTAAACATAAATAATTCAGTCACAACATTAACATCACTTACAGGTGATTGGACTTAACTTTATATGGGGTAGCCATAGCCTAAAGGTTAGAGATCTAAAGGTTATATAGTTATAGTTATCTATAACTCTGAGCTCATCTGATCATGTCTGTGATAAAAAAAAGATTTGTATGCTACTACTAGCCATATTATTAGCCATGGCCTAGATGTCCCAAAGGGTCATCAGTTCAATCCCCAGAGCAATAGGACATGGACACTGAAGTGCCCTTGATTAAGGCATCTAAGCCTCAATTGCTCCCCAGGGTTTGTGCTCACTGAACCTTAGTGTATGTTGTCGAGTGTGTGTATGTGTGCTTCACTGCACAAATGGGTTAAAAGTTATGGTCAAGGTCACTGAGTGTGCACTTTCATTAAAAATGCATCAGGGCGTGTTGTCTTGTAGTGCTGATTAGTGATATTAAAGCTAATGTTGGGAGTTTCCATGTTCTCCACAAGTCTTCATGGGTTCCTCCAGTGAAACTGGTTTCCGAAACACAGTCAAAAAACATGGAGGTCAGGTGAATTGGGTGCTCTAAATTATCCTGGTCTGTGTGTGTGTAAGTGTGTGTACCCAGCAATGTATTGGTGCCCTGTCCTGGCCTTGACTAGGATAGTCTGTAATGCCCTGCCCTCTGCACGGTGAGGGGTTAGAGGACTATTCGTGACCCCTCACGGACTGATCAGAATTAAAGGGATAAGATAGTGGATGGAAAGCTAATGTTTAGTTGGAAGCTTGTTCCAGACAATGCTCAAGTAAGCTTGCTCATATCCTGAACTATTGCACTTGGTCAGGGTTACTGGGTGTCTTCAGGCATTCTGGAGGCAAAATGTGTTGTTCGCTGAAAAAACTGTTTTGGGCTTTGAGCTCTGAAAAAATAAAACACAAATTGTGTTTCTGTAATTGTATTTAAGTGTGCGAGTGAACCTGTCAACAAACAGGTCATCCCCACACCTGTGCAATTGTCCTGTGGCCAGTTGGCTCCCTTCATCTGGGTAACGTTTAGTGCTGGTTCAAGTGCAGCTGGGCCTAATGGCTCTTACCTGCACTGTGCTGACTCAGCTCTTTAGATGGGATACATTTGATTTCTTTCTCACTCTCACTCTCTAATTTGCTCCTCTTGTTTTTCACCTACTCTTTCATCTACCCATTTCTCTTCTCTGTCTGATTGAGAGAACTCTACAGGCTGTGGTAAATCAGACCTGAGTGGAACGAAAGAGTGATTTATTTGTGTTTGCCCATAGAGTAGGAAGTGTGGAGGCTATTTTGCAGCATTGTGACATGAAGAGAAGGGCAGGGGTGTATTTTTGGGGTTCAAAAATGATTTTAACACATCTTTGCCCTTCCTCAAGACTCATCAGTACAGAGGTTTCACCAACGAGGTTAATGTAGCTAACAAGATATGAGGAGTGAAAACAAGGATAACAAGGAGTGAAAAGATGGGATTTCAGCTTATTATGAAGACTTGACAACAGGAAAGACCACTAACATAATCACTGATGGACAAAATGATTACAGTTTTTTTCTACTTGGATCAATGACATAGTGACCATTTGGTTACAGCTCTTACCTGGCTGCTGTTTCCACGTGCACTGTTAGTGCCATCGTTCATTATGACGTGTCTCTGTAAGGGTAGCCAACCAATTCTGACCGGAGCCAAGCGACACAGTTTGGCCTTTTGTGCACTGGGTGCTGTCTTAATTCGAGCCTTCTCTTTGGTATCCAATCCAGACAGGGTTTCCAGTGAGTCCACACTGTCCAGAGAGCTGTTGTCCAGGCTGGGGCTAACACTAGGGGTCCATTCCCGCTTCTGGAGGTAAGAATGGCTTGGAAAGGGTGGAGGTCCAGTACCTGTTTTATTTGGAAGACTGGGCATTGATGTAGTTCGGTCAGCAAATGCAGGAACTTGCTGTTGAA
The DNA here is from genome assembly GCA_036984385.1 of Crenuchus spilurus. Lineage (NCBI taxonomy): Eukaryota > Metazoa > Chordata > Actinopteri > Characiformes > Crenuchidae > Crenuchus > Crenuchus spilurus. The sequence continues at coordinate 33,259 of BRDA01000502.1, forward strand.
CAGGATGAGTCTGCAGCTTCTCAAGAGTCTCAAGCCAGTCATCCATCAGCCTACCTTCGATACAGCTCTGTGGACGAGCTGCACGAGGAGGCCTATCCACCTGTGCCACCAGGCCTTGCCAGTAACTTTCATCTCCTGATCTCCTCCATTCTGGAGTTCTGTAGTGAGGAGAAGTGCCACCCTGTCTGGATTGACGACCGTGGGACTTAGGAAGCCACTGCCAACTCTCAGATTTCACATCCATAGTGACCACTCACACACATGTAAAACACTTCTGTACAGCTGCCTTGGAAACTGCCTGGAACATGAAAAAATTTAGTGAATTTAGTGCTGAAAAACTCCAAAAACAAGGAAAAGAAGAACATTTGAATGCTGGTACCTCTTAAGAGTCCTGCTCATATTGTTCATATTATAGACCACTTTAAGGGAATTTATTTTCTTGCCATTATATACATGAACACTCAAAACTTTAGTGTTACACTAACTTTACATCAGAAGAAATGTTTTATTTCCAGCCATTGGGAGTCAATATAATCCACAAACACTGTTGCTCCAGACACCCAGTCTTATGTGGTAGAAGGGTGAGGTAGAACAGTGTTACCACTTTTTAGCTCAGTTTTAGTCTCCTACAAATTGTCGACAGTGAGTTTACAGGCTTTAGTACAGTTATTTACTCTCCACCAGATGTTTAGAATATATTTCACACAAGGCATCATGGGACATAGGAACATTCTGCATACACTAGAATAGGAGATATTAGTCCATAAACAACCTCAATAAACACTTTTTTACCTGATTTAACCAATTTTTTTAACCAATGTTGGTAGCCAATTGACTCGCCCTTTCGTTGACTCTCCCTATCACTAGTAATGTCCCAGACTCTAGGGTGCAGACTAGTAAAGACCTCCTCTGATGCATGTAAAGTTGAGCCACCACCTCTTTTCAAACTGCTGCTGATAAATCGCCGCTGGACAGCCAATGCGCCCGGAGGAAAGCGCAGGATCCCCAGTTCTGATGTATCACCTGGCAGATGCCTAAGCCATCTTACCCATCCAGAAAGAGTACAGCCAATTTTGCTCTTTCAGCCCCCAGCTCCCGATGACAAGCAGAATAATCAGGATTCAAACTCACAATCCTCAGATCATAGTGACACACCTGTCTGCTGAGCTACTTGGGGCTCCTCAATAAATACATTTAGTCATTAGAGTAGGAGATATTAGTCTATAAACAACTTATTTAAAGACTTTTAATAAATTAAAATTTAAAAAGGGTAAAAAGAAAAAAAAACATGTATGTATAAAATGAAAAAAGTCTTTAAAGCACAAGCAGACATAAGAGTCAGTGGTGTAGCCTTAGATGGTGTTGATGAATCAGAACAGCAAACCCAACTCTTAATCTGTCGGAACACCAGTGCAATGCCCAAGTCAGTCAACACGACACTGATGACCACTGTCCAATACAGATAGAAATCTTCCATATCCTCTAGGGAAAGAGTGGCAAGACACACAACACACCATTTCTCCCAGGCATCCAATCGTATATCCAGCTGCAAACGTTCCCTCAGGACAAGCAGGTTCCCCCAGACCCAGACTTCTCGGTGAGAAGATGGTGTCAGTTGCATTCAGAGACCAATTGATCAATTCCATAATTTCCTTAGTTTGAGGGACGTGCTAAGACAGACTCACAAAGCATGAAAAAATGAAAAGGAGCCAAAGCAGGGAGATAAGGGAGAGGAGAGGGAGGAAAATGGGTCCGCCTTCCAAGAGAGGCAAGAAGAAAAATTCTTGCCTCTAGAATAAAATTCTTGCCTCTAATCACTAGAATAGAAGATATTAGTCTATCAACAACCTCAATAAACACTAGTAATCACTAAAGTAGCGTATATTAGCCATAAATAACCTTATTAAACACCATTAATCACTGAAATAGGAGATCTGTGCAAACATTTTAACTAAAGCCGTTTGTAACTAGAGTATGCCTTTGTAAAAGAAAAAGTTTATCTCGTTCAACATTAATAACATTAGTGCTACAGCACTAATGCTGCTCACGTATTCAAAATATGTCTGTATGTCACAGGATGTCTTGCATGAAATATGTACTAAAGTTCCACTGAAGAGTAACTGCTGTAACAAAGCCTATAAGTTTACTGTAAAAAACTTGAAGGAGACACCAAATCCTTCTACCATAGAGTACTGAATATTTGGAGTATCAATATTTGTGGTTTTTATTGTATCAAAACAGCTAGAAAAAGAATTCTGAAATTTAAAGTCCATCCTATAATGGAAAATGTTCAATTTAATATGTGACCCCAAACTTTTGAGAGGTAGCATATATTGTTGGGAGTGGGTTTTAACACCATATTATGATACATTTCAGCTATTATTCTTTTCAAAAAACTCCAAAACTGTATAAAAAATTGTTACAAATTGGTATAAAACTTTAAAATTTGATGTATTTGAATCAAACCTTGAATCCTTGAAAAAAATTTATGTATTTGCAGTTTATTTACTTTCTTGTTTATGTTAGACACGTTATGACTACTGTTCAGTGATATAAAAATAGAATATCATATTCAAAAGTTCATTTGTGCTTTTTCATTTAAAAAGATAAATTCATATTTTATATTTATTAGATGTAAAGTGACATATTTCAAGCCTTTTTGTGTTTTAATGTTGATCAGTTTGGCTTACTGCTCATAATAAGCAGAAATCCATAATCTTAAATTATTAGAATATTTAATCTGGAGTTTGAGCAAATTACTATTTAAACAGCATCAACATTAAAACAAAAATAATTGTTAATATAAATAAAATAAAAATGTGAATATAAATAAAACATAAAAATATGACACTTCACCTTTTAGAATGTTGTGATTTTGAGGAAAAGCATTTCAAGATGAGTAGAAATGGAGTGAAATTAATCAGAATAAAATCTTAATTTACAGTACATTGAGATTAAGTTACCTAATGATAGCAACTATAGCTGTCATAAGCTGTCGTTATGATAACGTTGTAAACATTTTACAAAAAAAAGTGATATTTCTGTGATAACAAGGTGGACATGTTATCACAAAGACTGTATATAGAGTTTTATTTACCTGAAATAGAGTTGAATGAATAGAGTTTTATTCACCCGAAAGCCTTGCAGTTCCAGAAAGAAGAGAGTAATCTAAAACGGGAGCATCAAAAAGCCCCAAAACTCTGTCGAGAAGTTCATCTCTCTCTCTCTCTCTCTCTCTCTCTCTTTCTCTCTCTCAAGAAAAGCTGCTGGTGGTGCTGTCTCCAGTCAAGCATGAATATGACTGTGCATGTCGCTCTGAATGAACAAAAGACTTACAGAAAAGCTGAACATCTACCACAGGGAGAATGTTCTGTGTTGCTGTTCTCAGCCAACCAATCCTGCTTTTTTCCCCCAAACTTAGATAGTTTGGCTTCGAGGTGTTTTTGTGTTTCTTTCTCTGATGGCCTTCACTTCTGAAGACCTTACTGTTGAACATAATGAGTAATCTACGGGAACAGAGCTATTCTGGTGTTACAGAAAAGCAACAGAACTAATCATTGTACCAGTGGCTGTACTGAAAAAGTAAATAATGCACTAGTCCATCTGCAAAAATGTGAATATTGTAAAAAAAGTTAATTTGTGATCTTAATTTGATTTTTAAAAATGTAACCTGTCATATATTTTACATTTATATTTTCAGTACATATACAGCGACAAATTTTAAGCATTTGTTTTAATGTAGATACTATTTGATACTATACTGATCAACAATAAAACAAAAAAAAACATTTAAATGTAACTATTTAACTATCAACAACCCAATTCCAAAAAAGTTAAGATGCTTTTTCTAAAAGTTCTAAAAGTTAGTCTACTAATGCAACTAGAATTAGGACTGACAGGATGCTCATTTAATCTTCTAATTGGGATGAGTTTGTTAATGAACAGTGCTTCCCTTCACTGGATTGTCAAAAATAAAACGAAAAAGGCTTCAAATGTGTCACTTATATAACATTTATGACAATTCACCTTTTAGAATTAAATTATGAACAATAAACTGTTATGTTATTTGTGTTGTTTTTATATATAGAACTGTGCATGTAAATGATCTCCCTTCTGATTGGCTGTCCTGTATTTTCCATTGATCAAAAATCTAAGCTTAAACATTCCACAGACCTTTGATGTGAATGGGAGGTTCTACACTGCTGTAGGCTGAATGGATACATTATTGTAAGTGGTTATTTACTTATTTATTTTTTCCGATTTACTTTTCATATCATGTTGGGCTGGTACATCTTTAAGCTTATTCATGCTAGAACAAACTCTGATATTGCAAAAAAAGCAAAGAAAATCTTCCTTTTTCTAAACAACAATGACTTCAGTAAGGAACCTAGCCCCTAACTGCTCCCTGGACACCACATCTGATGGCATTGCTCACTACTCTGTGTGTGTGCATGCTGCCTCCATCATGTGTAAGTACTCTGAACCAACATTGACTGAAACTTCTCAAACAAGGACAAAAATCACAAATTGGTGGCAATTAGTTGTTAAACTATTTTCAATATAAGTTAGTTTGTCCTGTGGCCGACTAAAGGTACTGAAAGGGTCCTGTTTTTATTTGTGCATGAAGACTGAAGGTTGCTCAGGGCTCAAGCCTTGGCATGTGATTCCAGACTCTCTGAGCTGAAAGGAGCCATTGGGCTGTGTATGAGAGGAGCAGCTTGTTTCTGTTGATGTCAGCATCGCCCACATGATGTTTCTTAAGACTCGCTTTAATAAACGCTACCCACTAAAATACTCACAGCCTTTAGGGTGAAGCCACTGGTCTGACCTCAGTGTTTGTGTCTATAAACACTTTGTATGTTCAGAAAAAAACAAAGTTGGATTGTATGTTGGGGTGTGAAGTCAAGCCTAAATTTTACGTTAAGATTAGTTAGTTTAGAACTAGAGACAGAACTTGGGTTGCCCCACAAACACTTATTGTACATCTTACGTAATATTGTGGAAGTGTTTTTTTCTACTTTCAGACAAAATGCACCAATAGAGATACAATGAATAGACATAAATCAGGCATTAAAGGAGCTAAAACTGAGAGTGAAAAGCTGAGAAAGTGGATGGCTCTTTGTTGGATGGTGATGAGTACACAGGAGCCTCTCACAGAATTAAAAGCTAATATAAGGGTGATTTTTAAGTACCTGGCAACCTGAATGTTACATTGTTCTTCTTTCAGTGCTAAATCGTTAGTATGTTGTTGTTCAGCCATGGTTTGGCTGGGTTCTCATGTACAATGTTGTAACTTAATGATGCCAATAACCTGTTTTATGCTGAAAATACACATTAAATATGTCAGTGTTAAATCAACACTATTAGAGTTAAATTAACACTGAGGGTGTCGAAATGTAACACTACCAGTGTTAATTTAACTCTAATAGTGTTGATTTAACACTGGTAGATTTACTGTGTACAAATAGAAACATATTTCATGTTCTTGGCAGTTTTCACACCAGCCATTTTTAGAGTTTCTTTACAGAACGTACATGTATTATATGATGTGTGTACATTTGAAGTTGTAATTTCACTCTTAAAAGATATGGTTCTTCAAGGGTTCTTTAGTAAATGTTCTTTGGTGCTATCCAGAACAATTTTCAAAAAGGCTTCTATATAGAACCATGAACACTCACAGAACCCAAAGCATTGTTGAGATTGATGAGGAATATGAGGTGGATGGTTCTATATAGAAACCTTTTTGAAAATGGTTCTAGATAGCACCAGAAACTTTTCCCCTATTATTACATGTTTGACATTGTAACAATAGCAGAACCATTTTGGGGACTACATAGAAATATTTTCAAAAAGGTTCTGTATAGAACCATCTACAGCACATTTTTCATCAATGTAAAGAACCCTTTTACCATGCAACATCCCTTTGGGTTCTTGGACTATTCATGATATTATATAGAACAATTTTCTTTACTAAACCTTGTAAATAAACACTTGAACCCGGGAAGAACCATCTCTTTTAAGAGTGTTAATGTTGAAACTATGTGACTGTAACGATGGGCAACAAATGAAAAAATATGAATGAATGTTTTTTGAAGCACAAATTTAATAACAAAACAAACACCAATCCAAACAACAAAGAGAACATAACCAAATGAACAGAAACAGGAATATACTAAACAAAAAAAAACTAAACAGAAACAGGCAAAACAGAAACAGGAATAACAGAGGGCTGACTAGACGTCAAGCTAAACTAGCTAAACAGAAAGAAGGTCAGTAGAGTCAGGCTAAACAGAGGGCCGACTAGGCCTCAAGAGAAGAAGGCTAGACAGAAACAGGCTAAGGAAGCTAAACTGTGGTTAGTTCATTCCCCTCTCAGCGCTGAGATCTTGGGTTCAAGTCCCCATCTGGGTGGAGTTTCCATGCGTGCGTGTGTTTGTGTGTGTGTGTGTGTGTGTGTGTGTGTGTGTGCGTGTGTGTGTGTGTGTGTGTGTGAATGAATGTGTATGAATGTATGTGTGTATGCCCAGATATGGTTGGCACACTGGCCTGGGTGAACCACCTAATTCACAATGCAGTCCTCCAGGTGGATGGTTGTTTCCAGTTGAGAGTATGCTGTGCACCAAGCAAGGACTAGTTCTCCAGGCTTATGCTCAGTTCTCTCTATGGAAGACAGCTGGACAGGTAAGTCACATGAGTTCGGAGGAGTGCAAGAGATTCTGGGAAATGTAGTTCTAGAGCGGAGTGTGAGTAGATCAGTGATTTTCAACTGGTGGGTCGCGACACGTTCTTGGCGGGTGCGGACAGATTATAAAAAATAAATAAAATTTAAAACCATTAAAAAATAATTAATGCTTATCTGATTTTGTCCTCGTCTTTTAAATTGAAAAAAGAGACACAGAGAGGCAGGTCTTGTTTATGTATAATGTCATAATAAATGTTTACCTTTATACTGTTTAAAAGTGGCCTCTATTTTACCTAATGTGGTGACTTGCCAGTTGGCCTTATTTTGGGCTTGTTTTCATAGAGCTGGTTGCTTGTTTCTTTCGCAAAATCTGGCAACACTGCTGGTTACTCTTCTGTTTAAATTTGTGAAGATGTTAGGAGGCAAAGAATTGGGTGATAATTTTATGCTACGTGCTTTTAACAGTTTATAAATATTTAATAATAATATGTAATATTTTATTAATGATAAATATACATTTTATTATTTTATTATTAATAACACTTAAGTTATTAGTATATTATAATCATATCATAATTTGTAAGTAAAGTATTAATATTTATTAATAATATTAATTTAATTTATGTTCCAGCACCTCCTCAAACCCCCTGAATGAAGCCGTGTAGTGTCCCCCTTGAAATCTCTTAAATTCTTGTTATATACATATTTAGGTTTAAATGTGTTTTTGAAGGCTATTTTTCAAAAATAAATTTGTTTGGTTTGTATTCTATAAAAGTGGGTCCCAATTTAATGACCATGAGAAAATATGGGTCCCGGGCTGAGACCAGTTGAGAACCCCTGGAGTAGATGACAGAAATAGGAGGAGCTGGGAGCATAGCTTAGTAGCTCATAAAATATGCATTCAAACCAAAAAACTAAATATGGTGACCCTGTTTAAGATTGATGCTGTTTAAATAGTAATTGAAATATCCTAATAATCTGAGATTCTGGATTATGATTTTCATGAGCTATAACCCAAACTGATCAACATCAACAACTTGAAATGTCACTTTAAATGTAATTAATACAACATATGAGTTGAATTACGACCAACAATGAACTTTTCCATAATGTTGTAATTTTTTGATGAGTCACTGAAAAAGATCAGAAAATATCCATTTACATGTATCATTTAGAGAACATGGAAGCAAACAGCTGCACAGTCAGTGAGTCAAATAATAGTTATTGCACATTTCCTCAGTGACTATAACAATGGCCATTGTGTGCGCCTCCTTCTTCTTAAGTTAAAAATGGAAAAGTGGTGAAGTGACAACAACCCACAAATGTGCAACACACAAACATAGCAGCATATCACTTCCTGTCAGGCCCAGCAGGCCTAAAGGTTCAGGAGGTGGCTGACAGTGGATTAAGACTAATAGTGCCCTCTGCTGACTCTAGTATACAGTATTATTCCAACAGACTTGGGTTTGCACAGTGTGCTGGAGGGATAGGCTTTCCCGCACAATCATTAGGGGAGACTGATAAGCGAGATGCATTAATAAACATGAAGTGTGTGGTGTGTGGGTGGCTGGTGGTGAACTCACCAGGCTCTGATGTTGCGCCACACTTTGAGCTTTGAGAAGTCAGATCAACATCCCATGATCGGAAATTTCAAGAGATCTCTCCTTCTCATCAAATGTGTGTGCATATGAATGTGCATGTGTGTGAGTGTGCCTTGAGAGTAAGGCTAGTTTTCAAGTACTCATATTCTATGGATTGTATTCCAGAGCTTGATTAATCCTGATTTCAGACGAAAGAGATTTATAATAAGAGTTTTCAATTGGCATATGCTTTCATTCAAAATGACTGTCAAGTGCAACAATAAGATTCAGGTGTACTACTGTGGATCCAATTGTAATGCACTACATGACTGTGTTTTTTTTCAGGTGCAATTCAGATAGTTAATATCCTGACCCATTTCCATTAAACCATATATTATAATTTCTAGGCACCTACTACCTCACAAACATTTCAATGGTTTCATTAGGTAGGCATCTCACTTTGCGAGGATTTTGCTAAATCAAGCCCACAAAGGCTCGACAGTGAGGTTTAGCATCTCAGATTCCCCCTCCAAGCTCACTTCACAGTCTTCATTTAAGTAACATCATAGCTGTAGATCCACATCAGCCTCCGTGGTGACTAAGGCTGCACCTACCCAACTGGGACAGTTAATGCATGCTCAGTATTACCAGTTCCATGTGGATTTTATAAGATGATATAATCCTTTATTAGTCCCACAGTGTGGAATTTCAAATTATGCACCACACCAACAGTACTACATCAAACGCATATGCTAAAACCTATGTTGTAGTATTCAAGTCTCATCTAGGTTTCAAGACCAGTCTCAAGACTATAAACAAGCAGTCTTGGTCTCATCACGGTCTTGACCTAATTCAGACTTTGTTTTGTCTTAGTATTGAAGACCAATCAAGTCTAATGCATCTGTCTCAGGTAACATTTACTCATGTGAACCAAAAATTAACAATGCATTCAAACAGAATGAATCAGTCAAATTTCTACATGCATAAATCAACTCTGCACTCTGTTTGGCTAACATAATAATAATAATAATAATAATAATAATAATAATAATAATAATAATAATAATAATAATAATAATAATTAATTTTAAGCTATATAATTTCATGTTATATTTTACAAAATATCATGAAGTATAATATTATTTATTAATATGTCACATAAAATAAATGATAAGGAACATAAAGGTAAATTACACACATTTTTATTTCAATATGATGAAAAAATCTTAATCTGTTCTCACTCTTGTTTCGGTCTCGGCCACTTTTTTTAATTTAAAGCCATGCCAAACTTTGAACATAACTGTATAAGACTCATGAGTCCCTTAATTGGGCTGTATTTGGTCCAGAATTGTCTGCTGTCTGGGGAAATACCTTTGGTAGCATATTTTATGTCTACACTAGAGAACATGTGGGCTATTTTCATTTTCATAATTATATAGGTAATTACTAGAGTCAATGAGTCATTTTTAACTTCACTAGTATAGCACAAGCATAAAATCCTCAGTTGCCCATGAATGATGGGACCAAATAAAAAAGTGAAATTAAGTGAGCTCTAACACATGAGTCATGCATGATTATTCTACAACATTGTGTTAAGTGTATCATTCAAACCCTGTATTCACCCAAATGGAGTGAACATCATCCGCATCATAACATTGTAACTCAGAGATGAGCTAAATTAAACATAATATATTAGATGATTCATGTATATCTTAATAGCAGAAATGATTCCAGTCTTAGTTTAGTCTGATTTTACTGATTTAAGCTATTTTATTATGAATACTAAAGAGTCCACATCTTATGATTTCTTTGCTTATGTGTATGTGGTTTAATGTACCAAATGTAGTCATAATTTATTGACAACTAGTTTTCCATCCTCTCTTTATGCCATTAAATACACTGTTACTCTCCCATTGAGCCTTATGTAAATGATCTCACTTCTGATTGCTTGCCTATATTATGCTCTATATTGTGTTTAATTTAAATAATAATCAATACAAATAACAAGGCTGAAGTGGTGAAAAAATGTAAAATCATATATTTCATGACATCACAAAAAAAGGTGAATTCAAATAGAATGTTTTTGAAGATTTATGTTGTTTTTATGTACTGCAAATTCATCAAACTTTTACTTCAACAAACCAAAAAGGCAACATAGCTTTCCATGATATGTTCTTTTGAAATTAATAATTTAATTTACATTGTTGGTTGAAATATTTGCTTTTTTCAGTTGTTTATTTCATCCATCTTAAATATTTATGATGATTTGGAAATACTATACCTGTCTTTTGCCATTTTTTTTGTTTGTTTTATTGAATTGCATGCTTGTTTGCTTGTGGTATTTTTTATTTTTATTTTTTGACCCATTATTTCCCCCAATATAGTGGTATCTGATTGAGCCACCATTCGCTAGGACTCTCCCAATTACTTGTAATGTTCCTGACTAGCAGTGAAGACTAACACATCTCCTCTGATTCATGTGAAGTCAGCCACCACCTCTTTTCAAACTTCATTGTCGCTGGGCAGCTTGGAGGAAAATACAGCATCCCCAGCTCTGATACATCAGCTAACAGAAGCCTGAGCCAGAGGATATTGCATGGTAGTAGTGATGGGGAAAGAGTGCCACTTACCCACACAGAGAGAGCATGGCCAATTTTACTTTCACAGTTGCGGTGGTCGATGGCAAGCAGCATGACCATGATTTGAACTTGCAATCCTCTGATTATAGTGCCAATACCTTAGTCTGCTGAGCCGCTTGGGACTGCATACTTGCTGTATTTTTGTGGCTTGTAATTCTCGTTTTCATTCACACGCTCATACACTCACTCACTCACTCACTCATGTTTAGCAGGTTAAATCTTTTCCACAAGGGGGTTCCTTTTCAGTGCTTCCCATGTCAGAGGGTTTTGCCACTTTTTGTTTGCTATTTAATTTTTCTTTGTGTTATTGAATGCATATTTTTCTATAATAATCTTAAGATGAGCTCAGGCATATGGCAAAGCTTCAGCAACAATACAAAATTTGGCACCAGCACAAACCTGGAGTTTCTAGGCTAGAATCAAGAAAGCAAAAGTGTGATTAGTCTCAGACAAGTGTGTATGTGTGTGTTTTCTTGTTTTAGTTTGATATGTTGTGGTGTAATGATTAGTAATTGTTGGGCTGAATCCTCCTGCACAGCAAAGATAATGTTGAATATTAATGTGTTTTACTAGAATAGGAGCCTGTCAGCTCTGAGTCCACTCATCATTGAGTTTAATAGAAAGTGTACACAGAAGTGTAACAGACTACAGGGTGATGGATGGCTATATAGTCTATCCCATTTGATAAGCTGTTGGGACCTTATCAAATATGACATGCTGATAAAAAGTAAGGAAAATACACGTCACTCGCTGTTATTCTATTCTTGGTTAGCTTTATCAGACCATTCACTGTCTGGCTATGAAGTAAACCTCTCTTCAACATGTTCTGGATCTGAGGTACTGGTCTACAAACGGGTTCCGGTGGATTTAATGAAAGCTTGATCACATGATAAAGCAGATTTAAAACTTTATCATATCATAAAGACATTTTATGATCAAATTCTAAGCGGATACTTACAAACCAGATTGAAAGGAGTCATATACTGTATATTAATAAACATACAGTATACTGTATATTATATAAACATATTTAGCCCTAAATCTTCAGCCAACAGTTGACATGGTCTGAATATGACCACTAAAGGATAGTAAAAATATATATGTGCTTGCTTGATTAATACTATAATTTGATATATGCGTTACTGAGAAGTAGAAACACCTTAATTTGCTTTTATTTTTAGTTGTGAAGCACTTCTTGTATATGGCTTGTTTTTTTTTCTTAATCTTCTCATACCCTCATCCAGTCAGTCCTCACTCACTCACTCATGTTTAGCAGGTTATACATTTTCCACATAGAGGTGCAGTTAGGTTTTTTTGTCATAATATTTTCTTTTTGTTGAGGTTTTAAAAAGCATTAAAATGTGATTAAATTAAAATGTTTGAAGCAACCATTAAACAAATTATTTTTACACAATCTTCATCAAATGAGTAAACATGACTTTTGACTTATTAGGTTCTCTAGAGTGAAGCAATTCACACCAGATTGCTCTGGTGCTTAATAAGGAATTAGGCAGAGGAAATTGTGTTCATCTACAACCACAAAAAGAAAATATAGGGACAGTATAGAAAATGTGAATATAAAAAAGCAGAGAGAGCAAAAATTGGCCGTGATCTCTTTGGGTGGGTAGATAGTACTGTCTCCCAATCAATTTCACACTACAATGTCTGCTGGCTCAGGTGTCTACTGATTGGTCTGTTGTAGCTGGGGATCCTGCACTTTCCTCTGAGCACGTCAGCTCAACAAATACTAGAAATAACATTATAAAAAACAAACAAACAAACAAACAAACAAAACCAGTCTATCTTAAATTTTCTTTGACTCTTGTTTTATTCTAGGACAGTATAAACACAATATATTTCATGTTTTGTCTGGTCAACTTCATTTAACATACACCCATTCCTTCATTTGATGCCTGCAACACATTAAAAACTATTGTGATAGTAAAGAATTTACCACTTTGTCACAACAATTAAATATGTTTTGTCACTGAGGATACCAAGTAATGAAATGTTTCAAGTTTTATTTTGTTTCATTCTTTCTGCAAACATTTTTTTAATATTCTCCATTGAAGGGTTGTCAAATTTTCATTTCAAAATTCTCATATTTTCTGTTAGACAGCTTACAACTGCAAGAAGGCCCATGCCTTTGTAATGTGTACAGCATGTGGTTTTACATTGTCTTGTTGAAAAACACATGGGCATCCCTGGAAAAAATAATTTGAAATCAATGTATAATGACAAATACATAAAGTCTAGGGCAGTGGGTTTTGAAATAATGTTGTAGATAACTGGGGAATATTTTTTAAGCTTAAGCCTGGGATTAGTAATTGTCCAAAAGGAATGTCCTGCTGCTCTTTTTCATTTGGAACGGTTTGGGTTTAAATTACCTGGATAAGCTGAGAAATCTTAGAATATTTCTGGAATAACCCCAGGATGCCTAAGTTAGATATTTTAAAAGCCCAACGTTGATGATTGTCTACTAGGAATGTCCTATTGCTCTTTTCACACTGGACAGGTTTGACCATATCTGTTATTGTTTTGCACAAAAGGGCCTATATACTATATAACTTATGGTTAAGTTAGATTACAAATTAGAAGGAAACAGGCAATAGAAAATAGTATATATATATATATATATATATATATATATATATATATAGAGAGAGAGAGAGAGAGAGAGAGAGAGAGAGAGAGAGAGAGAGAGAGAGAGAGAGAGAGAGATGTATCAATCCCCGAGGGAAAATCACAGACAATACAATAAATGTGTTATTTTCCTCTCAGTAGGTGACTCCACTCCTCTTTTACCGACCATATTTGTTCCGCACCCGTTTTCCGGTAGCTGTGGCGTGGTTAGTACTGTGTGTGCGCCGGATTCCCACTCTGTGATTAGTTAGTAAATGTCCTTCATCCAATCAGCTCGAAACTATAATCTTATGAGCCAATCATAGCACTGCTAGGGCGGGGCTGTCAGAATGCGGGTGGGAAAAAAGTTTGTGTCGCGCACAGTCCAAGCCAGCAGTTAGTGGAAAATGGCGGCTAGACGGCTGTGCGCATACAAACAGTGAAAACAAAACAGCACAGAGATATAAAAGTCGTGCGGGGAGACTGTGGATGCATAGCAGGGGCGACAGAGGATCTTCTTAGGCTACTAAATTATCCTGCTGATGAGAATGTCGCGTTGGGTTCCCACGAAAAAGGAAAAGTATGGAGTTGGTGAGTAAAGACTGTTGTGTGGGAAAGTTAAGTTAATGAAGATTAACAGCAGATTAATGTGACTTTTTCTCATTGTTCCACTCACCAGATAAGTCAGACATGTTTATAACCTTGTGGTTGAGGTCATGTTTGAATGAATGCAAATAAGTGGCTTTTGTGGGAGAGGGATGTGTGTGTGTGTTGGGATTGGCCAGTTTCCTGTAAGAAGAGGTAGAAGAAGGGCCTGAACAGGAGTGAGGGAGCTTTGATTATCTTGCATCAATAATACTTACCCTCATTACCTTTGACAAACATCACAACATCATGAAAAAGCCTGACTTCACATCTTTTTTTATTTATTATTTATTAATGTGTCTCAGACTTTTATTTGATTTAAAATGAATTTACATTTCAGCAGTAAAATTCTACCAGAATTTGTAGTTTGTTTTTGCAGACGTAAAAACAAGTTTTACAAACTTTTATACAATATAATAGATGGTTGTGATCAGAAATGCAGTGCCATTTCAAAAATATCACAATATTGTTAGCTGTTAGAAAAGTTAGCTGATCATAATTTCAAAAATGTAAACTATATTATAAATTATTTACACATAAAGTGACATATTTCAAACCTTTTTTATGTTGATCAGTTAATCCAGAATCTCAAATTATTAGAATTTCTCAAGTTTGAATAAGTTTTTTTTTTTTTTTCATAATGTAATTCAAAACTTTAACCAAATATTGTACATTCATTACATGCACAGTGACATTTCAAGACATATTTATTGTTACTTTTAGAATACTGTTAGAACTCCAAATTAAATATTCTAATAATTTGACATTCTGGATTTCTGATTTTCATGAGCTATAATCCAATCTGATCAATAGTAAAACAAAAAAGCTTGAAATAGCACTTGTGATGAATATGAAATTTATGCCACTTTACCTTAATTAATTAAATTATGATCTGAAGCAAACTTTTGTACAATATTCTAATTTCATTATCTTCTATTGTTTTAAAGTTTGCAAAATGACTTTTTATGTCTGCAACAGCAAAAAGTATTTCTGGTAATATTTTACTCACTTCAGGTAAATGTAGTTTACTTATTTGTTCCACACTGATTTTAAAGTCTTGGGTAGTACGTTTAGAAATATTATCATACAAAGTCTGCAGGGGTATTTCACAAAGGATGATTTATAAGTTAGCCACATTTCGTCAGCAAATGTTGATGATTGTCCAGTTCACATGCCTTGCTGGTCTTTATCCATTGGGCAGGTTTAACTCTGGGCTTAAGTTATTGAGTTTGTGTATTGGCCAGAGTTTCCTGCAAGAAGAAGGGCCTGAATATGAGAGAGCATTTATTAGCTTAACTGATTAGTGCATCTCACAAAATTAGAATATTGTGGGAAAAAGTTTGTTTGTGTTCATAATTTAATTCAAAAAGGTAAATTGTCATACTTTTATGTCCATTACCAGTAAAGTGAGATATTTCAAGCCTTTTTTATTTTAACTTTGATAGAGTGAATAGTAATTTACTCAAAACGAAATATTTAAAAAATAAGATTCTGGATTTTCATGCACCATAAGCATTACTGATCAACATTAAAACAGAAGGCTTGAAATATGTCACTTTATATGTAATAAATATAATATAACTTTTTTTTAATGATATTCTGATTTCTTGTTATGGCATTGTATTTACCTACATTTCTGGTCATGTCCATGTTTTAATGAATCTCAGTCATGTAGCATTTGTCTTCTGTATGCATTTCCAGTAATGTGAGAGCTGTGTTGATAAACACAGGTACTTTAATTATACTTATTGGTCGAGATTTTTGAGATTTTACTCTAAACGTTGTGAGGATTTTTATTCCTGAGGAATATTGTCCATTTAAAGTTATTCACAGCTGTGAAGAATATTTGTGATTTAAGGAAGCTGCACAGCTTTTGGCTAGTAAGAATGTATTCTTGTTTGTACATGTTTCTTCACCTGGTTTGAAGGACTTGTTGACTGATGTTTGCATGCACTTAGAGCTCTTCATTGTGATTTGTACACTTTTTGATTTCAGTGTTAAGTTTTAGCATCTTATTAAGCAATATTTCCATCAGCGTTGTTTCCACATTTTCTCTAAGTAATATTTGTGAGTTTATTTTAAGAACTCTTTTAAACAGTTACCTTTATCTCATTTTACATGCCTTTTAAGGTATTTTATCTGTTTGATTGCTTGAACTGATAAAGTAGCTTCAGTTCCAGGACTAAGATTTAAGATTACCCAGAACAACCTCTTCCTCTACACTGTATGACTAAATATTAGATGTTGATTATAGCATTCATTTTTATCTAAATATTCACAGTTTGTAGGTTCTGTGAAATTCTGAGTATCCATTCTAGATGTTTGTCCGTGAATTTGTTTGGATATATCCATGCTCCTCTCTAAGAACACTAAAGTAAGGCTACATGATGCCACTGCTCATGCACAATGACTTGGACAGACCAGAATGATAAACATTATTAAAATGCCCATTTCATTGTCTTATTTACATTGTGAAAAAGTTAATTGTTCACAATTAAAGAAAATTATATTCAGTATAGATTAAATTTTAGAATATGTGAAGTTAGTCAATGTTAAAACAACACTTTATATGTAAAGAATATAAAATATGACATAAAATTATCACAAACAAACCATTTTCGCAATATTCACATTTCTTAATGTGTCACTGTAGTTTTCGATCACAGAGTTTGCAAAAAGCTGTTTTTAAGTTTCTCATGCACAAATTATTAGAATATTTATTTTTCATTTTACCTTTTTGAATTAAATTATAAACAACAGTTTATGTTTTCGATAATATTTACATTTTTGGAGATGCACTTTTATAACATTGATGCAGATTTTTAACTGGCAAACAAACCTAATTCATTTGAATATCCCATATTTTCCCTTTATTTATTTTTTGTTTAAAAAAAAAACTGCTTTTATATGGATATATGGATCTCCAATCATAGGGGCATTTGAACTTTCTGACTAGATTTATTTGGTCTTGCACAGTCATGGAAGTAAGAGTTTTTCATTCACACAAGTTGTCTGATGAGTCATGTGTGATGTGGAGTTACACCAGAGTCTTGTGGAGAGAACAGTCTGTAGTGAGCTTCTTTGAAATAAGCACTAGAGTTAACCACAAGTGTGTGTAAAGGCTTTTGTTGGGCAGATGGGTGTGTGAATGTGTGGTGTGGCTTTTTAATGTACTTTTTTGAGTTTTCATGTTAATAGAACAAAGGTTATCAAGCACTGGTCTGGCTGACATAAATATTAAAAGACCTTTGACATTTGGTCCTACTGTATTATTAAAGAGTAATGTTGAAGTTAACAGTACAGACCTGTATTTTATTCTGACTTCTTCCTCTTCTGGTTATTTTGGTGTATACTCTGACCTGTAAGGAAGTACTCTTGTGTATTTAAGATGGAAGAAATTGTGCTATTGTTCAATTGCTGTTTTCTAAGGTTTCAGTGTAATGTTTCTGTGGCTTTATGTACAAAAACTGTAATTTGTCATTGCACCAGACTGATATGTAAACGAGCTTTGTTCAGATTGGCTGCCCTGTGAAGCATTTAAGAAGAAGCACTTCCTATAATTTCATTAGGAATGGGCAGAGTTAAACTGTAGGAGACTGATCAGGCATATATATGCAAAAAAATAAAACTTGAAGGACATCTCATCCTTTCTCTTTTGTTTGGTCAGTGTCAACCTAGATCAAGTTTTAATTGTTTTATTGCAATTTTGTGCAAGCTGTATTTTGATAACATATACATGGTGGATATCACATTTAGAATGGTTTTATTTTGCAAAAGCTTAGAGATTTTAAAAAGAAAATTAAAAATGACTTGAGGAAAGGTCTCCTGGGACTGGGTTGGGAACAGATGGCTTGGTCACTTCCAGTCCAGACCCTGTAGACCCCTGGAAGATCTTTTAGGGCTTCCTTAGACTGTTACAACTCGTACAATTGCTTCTAAAATGGTTGTAACTCTTAAATTCAACCTTTTTAAAGGGACTTTGAAAACCATTAAAATACTTTGAAGAACTCTGTTTCAGGAGGCCAGTTGTATGGATGAGCCTTTGTTCTTTAAAGGCTCCTAAAACCTTTTTTTCCGGTAGTGTAAAAAAATAATAATGGCATTATTCTATCAGCACTCAGCGGATTTCAGCACTGACTTTAATGCTGCGAGTGAGGTTCGCGTTGCAAACTTTTATGCTGTGAGTGAGGTTTGCATTGCGATTTTGTTGTTGAATGAAGAATTGCAGTTTCTTGTGACATTGTGCAGTGCTGCAGCAACTCGCAATATATATGACCTTAATGCTCTCAAGATCAGCTAAATTATTGGCCAAGCACACATTTGGGTTGAAAATTGACACTGATGCTTAGCCAATCAGTCCTTCCATCTCTACTGGAGTCACTCCCAAGGGTTCCACCAGTATGTCAATTGGAGCAACCAGTGTTGTAAAGCCCAGTGTAATCTGGGAATGGCCAGTGTTTCCACAGGGCAGAACTAACATTCATGCACAGCCGGGCCGGCTATGAAAACAAAGAGCAGAGAATAACATCCACTAATAGTATGTGACTTCATTCTCTGCAGACAATGCCATTACTCTACTATATTTATATACTATATGTACTATAAGGTTGTGGCCCCCTTAAAGATAGGATTTAACTGATTATTTCTCTTAGTTGGAGCTGATATTTATATACTGAAGATATATATTGATATTGATATTTAGGCCAAGTAAAAAAAAAAATTGGTGATCATCCTTTTTCACCAAAATTTTGGGTCGGGGGGGAGGTGTTTTTTTTTTTTTTTTTTTTTTT
>BRDA01000502.1:52316-64317 GCA_036984385.1 Crenuchus spilurus
TCTCTCTCTCTCTGTCTCTCTCTCTCTCTGTCTCTCTCTCTCTCTCTCTCTCTCTCTCTCTCTGTCTCTGTCTTTGACACACACACCTACCTATATGCATATACGCACTACTGTAACATCCATACGTGCACACACACACACACACACACACACACACACACACACACCTTACATATGCACCCTACAGTAGCATCCACATACACATTTGGAGAACAGAAGGGTAGAAAATGGTACAGAATAATAATAGAATATAATCATATTAAAATGCAGAGTGTGCCTGTTGCATTTGGGGTTGCAGTACAATAAATAGAATAAATCTATAAGCTGTAAATTTAAATACAGTAGAAACTGGGGGTGTTTACAAAACTGAGTCTGGTATCATAACTGGGCTTGTGCTGTGATTGTTCATCAGAGTGATGGAGTAACGAAATACGCTTTTCTCAGACTGGTTGAGACCTCAGCTGGCTGAAGCATCTTCCTGAGGGAAGAATGGGTGTGATTTGGTCAGTAATGATTTTTCCACAATCGCCTGTACAGTAGCACTGTCTACTGCTGTTGAACTGTTCAACTCTGGAATCAATAGATAATTAATATCTGCTCATCTCTGTGATCCTCTCTGATACAGCCATATAAAGCTTCACATTGGCCGTCACAGTTTTCCTTTAGCCAAGAGGGATTTTATTCAACATCTTTGAGTAATTCTCTTAGCTGGGAAAATCCTGCCTTAAGATTTATACTTAAGGGAAACACTTCATACAACTGATTGCCAATTCATAGTACCCTGGATTGTTTACGCTCCATCTCCATCCCACCAAAACTCACTTTATAATATGCTTCGAAAGGCAAATTCCTCTCTCCGCACTACACACAAGTGTTTTTAATCTCTTCAGGTGTAGCATCATTGATTTTATCTTTCTCTCTCTCTCCTCAGCTATCTATAACTATGATGCACGCAGTGATGAGGAGCTGTCACTGCAGATTGGAGATACGGTACATATATTGGAGACCTATGAAGGTGAGCTTTACACACACACACGCGTGTACTCTCTCAGTGTTTGTCTTTTCTTTATCTCTCTGTCTCTTTCCCTTTCTCTGTCTCAACCACGAACGATGATGGGTTTGATCGAGTCTGACACCAGCGGTTTTCTGGGAAAATTGAGCATTATTACTTTGTCATTGACAGCAGTGCCTTCACTCTACACTAGCGGGTGTAATTGGAGTCAGCCATATCCCACAAGCAGCTATTTCAGCCCTGCTACTCTCATTCTTTTCAACAGTTTTCTCCATTCTGAGTGATTTATACTCACACATGATATTACAAATATAATATTTTCGTCAGAAAGATTTTTTCCGCCGTCCAGTCGCTATTTCATTGTCATATTTGAATACGACTGGCCCTGAGCTTGTTGTATATGGTTTGTTAAGGTTGTTAGCATCGAATGCTTTTTGTTCAGACTCTCTGAGATCATGTCAAAGAGTGATTTATGAAATATATCCACTGAATACAAATTCTCTTTATCAGAAATGATGTTGTGTGTAGAGGGATGAGGCGCATAATGTCATTGTAATGCGATCATTGTTGTTTACAACATGAGTAACGTATTACATCCTCTGTTTTCCCTCTCAGGTTGGTATAGGGGAAACAGACTGAGGCGAAAGTCAAAGAAGGTGAGTTGATTTATGAGGAGACCAAGGCTCAAAACAAATTCATCTGCCAGGAGATGGAATTTAATATCTGAAAAATGAAAATCAAAGAAAGATGAATTGTCTTTTTGGAGCAAGGAGCGAAGGTTGCACTTACCTCTAGATGCTGTGAACTATTTATTTGTTATTATTAGAGAACTGAGTTTAGCCTGTACCTCTCTTATTTTTGGTTTGTGTTTATCATTTTTTAAACGTGACATACCTGACATACAAAAACATATTTTTGCTTGCAGGGTATATTTCCTGCTTGTTACATACATCTGAAAGAGGCCACAGTTGAAGGCAGTGGGTGAGTGATATAGCTGTTTTTCTTTACAATGGTCTCATATTAAAAGCTACATGTACTGCTGTGTAATTCACTGCTTTAAAGCTGCATGTAGTTTTGTAGCAGCTCATTGAAATATGCTATTAGAAAATAGATACTGTTCAGAATTCCATGCTTCAACATGCGCTATAAGAGACATCATACAGGTCCAAGGATGCACAGTATAGCTTTGCTGTCAGCATGGTGTTCCATAAGTGAATGTATTATACATACATCACTGCTCGGTTCTTCAAGTATAATCAATCTCATATGCATTAAGGACAAGCAGGCCTTAAAGGGAGAGTGCACTGTTTTGTTAAAACATGCTTTGTCTCACTGTTACGTGTTCAGAAGCTGCTACTCACCTCTTGGTCCATAGAGTCTATATATGAATTGAAATTGAAGTCATTTACATATTTCAGTCATAGCCTTTTTGGTCTTTTTTTTCCTTCAATTTGCAGATCATCTTAAATGTACTAAACGAGTGTTTGCATATAAGAATAACCATACGTTTCATATCATGTTTAAAGTAAATTCACCTTCACACTAAAGCACAATTTAACAGATAACACTGTGTAAAGAGGTGCTATGACCCAAAAGCCAAGAGGTTGACCTCTGACTTCAGAAATTCTTCATAGCTCTTAAGAAAACAAACCTTTGATCATATGAACAAATAGTTTTAATGTTTGCTAGAGTCTCCGCTTCACTAAAGCTCTGGATGTATAAATAAAATTGTATAAAATGTGTAATAATGTCTATATCGCTGCAGGTGTAAACTTTTGGTGCTTCATTCCAAAGGTTTAGAATGTAAACAGAATAAATATTGAAGAGTTTCTCACCTGGGCCAGTCCTTAATGATTTCCTGAGTGTCTGTTGGTCACTTTCAAATAGACACACGCACCACACGGTGAGAGACATGATGAGGTGTATCTTCAACCCGTCCTCATGAAAGTGACACAAGTGACCAATGTGCTTGCACACAGAAGAACTTGCCCAGTTAAACACACACACATGTAAACACACACACTAGGACAGTGAGCACACTTGCCCAGAGAGGTGGGCATCATTATCAATGGTGCCTTGCTCAAGGGCACTTAAGTCATGCCCTGTGGGATTAGGAAATGAAACCAGCGACCAGTCACAAGGCTAGCTCCTTGCCAAGCTCATGCCAGCCCAATTCATAGGCTTGTAACTCTGATGGTGAATCAAGATAAGATGGAATTAAACTCAGCAGATAGAGGGAACCTTTATATGGTATTTCTGTGCTGTATTCTTGCAAAGATGTTCACAGAAACAATGAGAAACATCTGATATGGTGCATTCGTTGACACCAAAGGGTTAATTTGCAGGACATTAGCAAACAGTCATGAGAAAGTGAGAGTTCTTGGTCCATAAATCCATCCAATGTCAGTAGATTTCATGGGCAGAAAAAAACATTGAATCTGTTGAACATTTGAAGGTACATCAGAGTTCTCAGGCTCTAATCTATGAGGCTACAGAGCACTTGGAGATGAAACCCCATGTTCTAGAAGCATGCAGGACAGTCCCTGAAATGGGATGTAAATAAACCTTACCACAGCTCTGTTCTTATCACTCTCATCAGCACCACATTTTAGCCCTCAAACCGCCAGACTGATTTTAGTCCCTTGTAGGAACTCATCCACATCATCTCGTTGTTATGTGAGAGGAAAGCAGAAAGGATTTTTTTGTGAGAAGCAGCTTTTGGAGATCTGGGCTTTGATTTGAGTGGAGCTGCAGTGGAGGGAGTAGAGAGAGTTAGATCACACAGTGGGAGTAATCAGAGGGCTGATTGAGAGCAGGTTTCAGAACAGCCGTCCTCGAAAGCAGTGGCGGCATTGAACATTCATCTGAAATGATGATCTGAATATGGTGCACTGAGAAGGTCAGGATTAGCAATGGAAAGAGCAGGATTCTTTATTAAGAGACGGATATGAGCCGAGTGAAGAAGCACCTCTTATATTAGGAGCGGAAGTTATATAAAGTCAAACACATTACTGTATGATGATTTTTCTGTTTGTGTCCAGTCTTGTTATGGATGGATGGGTGGATGTTTGTGTATGCCTTGTTTGGTTGGTAATATGCGTGTCTTAAGTCTTAAGAGTCTAAGAGGCAGAGAACTGTATGAACAATAAAAATTATTTTATCACATCATACAAAGTGTAGCACTGCTAAACATTATTCACTTAATTTAAACTATACATTCTCACAGTCTGGGATAACACCTCTGCTGGGTTACCTTTGTATTCTGTTTAAATGTCTTATACTAAGAGAAATGATGCACTGTTACATGGCAAAGTCTTTGTTTCTTCCACCGCCTTGTTTTAGACCAAAGGAGACAATCATCCCCACAGAGTTACCTTTGGTTCATGAGGTCACTACCACCTTGCGGGAATGGGCTTCGATATGGAGGGATCTGTATGTGGTGAGTATTCGATTTTCAGTCATCAGGATGATGTCAAATACAGCATTTGCCTCGATAGTAGTGGAGAAGTACTGGGAAGAGACCACAGGGAAAACCTAGGGCACACTGGAGAGATTATATTTCTCAGTTGGCTTTGGAATCCTCCCATGTGATCTAGAAGAGGTGGCCGAGGAGAGGAATATCTGGTCTACTTTGCTTGGGTTGCTACCCTTGTGTCCCGTATATGGATAAGCGGAAGAAGATGGATGGATGGGTGGATGGAGTAGTGGATAACTGTAGCAAAGCTACATGTCATGTGAATGCCTCTTTTTTCCTTCATTATAATAATTCTAAATATGTAATTTTATGTAAAATTAACATAAAAAATGACTGTTTATCTTTTTGAATTAAACACATGTAAGTTTTCACATTCTTTGAGACACTAAGGCCAAGTAAAAAAAAAATTGGTGATCATCCTTTTTCACCAAAATTTTGGGTCGGGGGGGAGGTGTTTTTTTTTTTTTTTTTTTTTTTCTTTTTTTTTTTTTTGATTGATGGTAGAAAAGTATTGTGGCGGCTCTTGGGGGTGTCGGCCAATCAAATGGCTGCGTGTCGTACGGTATTTGCATAAAGTTCTCTTGTGTGTTTATGGGGTCTATTTTGTAATTATTTGGGGTCTTTAAGAGGGGATTTTTGTATGTGTAATGATTTAGTTGTAGTCTAGTCTCTATGAGTTATTTTTAGTGTGTTTTAGTTAAGTTACCGTTAATGTGTGTATTAGTCCATTTAGTTAGTCTGGTCATACTTTCGTGTTGTAAAGCAGTGATCGTTTGCTATTGCACTTTCCTTTTTACTAAAAGAGCAGTAAAAGAGCATTTAGTAAGCAAATGTCTCATCCTTTTTCTTTATTCTCTTCTCCGACGCTACAGTATGTAGCGAATAATAAAATGATGTTGAAAACTTAAATAAACCATGTTAAACACAGATTGTTTTTCTTGAGTGATTTACAAATTCAACTGAAGTACGGAACATCTCACCAGAAGACACAAAAACGACCGGCCATTCGTATTGACAGCCACTAGGAAGTGTACTGCACATGTGCAGAATTGATTTGGGATCACGTCATTGGAAGCATGCGAAATTTGAATGATTCTAGGCCAGACTAGGGTGTTTGGCGCATTTTTTTATGTAAAAAAAAAAGGTCGGGTGCTTTTTAGAGGGTCGGGCGGGGATGATCACCAATTCTTTTTTTTTTTACTTGGCCTTATGTTGAGACATGCATGTATTAGATTTAAATAAACAAAAAGTGTTTTAAATGTAGTACATACCACCATCATAGTTGTGTGTAGTGTATGTGTGCCCATCATCACTATAGTTCATGTGTGTTATACAGAGCTAAGTATTTGTCTTTACAGATAAAATTTCACGCTCATGCTACGTCACAGTGAACATGACAGCTTAATTAGCCCTCGTGGCACTGTATTCACAAACAAAACTGTCTGTGTGTGCCTCTACAGGGCGACAAGCGCGAGATGTTTCATACAGTTCGTGACATGATCTATGATCTCATTGAATGGCGGTCACAGATTCTGTCAGGAACTCTTCCACAGGATGAGCTTTCCGAACTCAAGCAGAAAGTCACCTCCAAGATAGACTATGGGAATAAGTATGTTGTTCCACTTTCTTCTCCCTTCACCTTCAGCAATGCTGTTTTTGATGTACAGCAGGTCATTTGTTGTGTATTCTTGTGAAATTGTGCATTGTAGAGAAACTTTCTTTACAGTGGGAGTGAAAAATAATATTTTGTTTGCACACAAAACCGCAGACCAGCCACATGAGTTTTTATGATGTTGATAATTGCAGTATGAGAGAGCTCTTTGCAGACTATTTTTCTCTCCAGATCTCACCAACATGAATATTTGAAATTTAAATAAAATTAAAAAAAAAAGATCTCAGATCTATTATAAAGCAATATCTCAGTCATCAGACAGCATATTCATAGCAATTTCATGTAATTACTCTCAGTGAGGTAATTTTTAGAGGCATTAAAGTCTAATAGGAACTGCATAGTAACAGTTAGCAATTGCTCCATTGTCTTTTGTTATGAATGTTTGATTATCTTTTCCCTTGTTGCATTTAAAATAAGTGTCTGTTGCTATTCAGTTGTAGTTTCTCAAATCCTTTTCTTTGTTGGTCTTCAGAGTTTTAGATCTTGACCTGGTGGTGAGAGATAAAGATGGGAACATCTTGGATCCAGACCTTACCAGCACCATCAACTTATTTAGGGCACACGAAGCTGCATCCAGACAGATTGAGGAACGCATTCAAGAGGAGAAGGTAGAATTACACAACATAATAATAATAAAGAAAAAATCTAAACCTATAAGGACTTAAGAAGCACCCTGAGGTGGCAGAATTTGATGCATTTGCTGTTTATTGAACAGAACCCATCTTATTTTATTAAAGTACTCTTCTCACAGTAGCTGTGTAGATTTAACAGCCTGGAGCATTTTGCCACCAGAATGCAAAAAGCCCAGTCATGCCTTCTGAGATGGGATTTTTGGTGTTGGAGTCCCAGTTGAGCCCCCATATGGCAGGCCCATGTGGAGGCACCACCACGGAGGGGTTTTGTATAAGACTTTTCTGTGACTAAACACATACACAGAGAGAAATGCTCTGAGAGCTGTTTCAGTCTGTCACATCGGCTTTAGCTTCTGTTCTCACACACACACACTTCTTGCTTTCTCACTCTCACTTTCTCTCCTTCTTGCGGTGTCTCGCAAACATTCTCTCACTTGTTTTTTTTTCTCCTTTCCCCCCTTGTGTCTCATGTATGTGTGTGCTCCAGCTGCACAGATGGAGGCTAATCTAAGAAGCAGGGATCACAAATAGACGTGCATGCATTATCTCTCAGATGTTCTTTCAGTGGTTGACAGAGTATATCTATTTTCATACTTTCTCTGCAAATAGTGTGAACAGCATAGCAACTCTGACTGTGGGAGCTTTTCTAGCATTGTCACGCATATGGCAAGTCATCTTCTGCAGTCTTCACATTATACCATGTTTAAATGTTAGAAAAACATCACCGGGGGTTTAAACAAACTAGCGGCTAGTCCCCTGTTGCTCTGAGGTTTTTCTTTATTTACAAGCAATGTAAGACATCAATATATTGGTTTAATTACTGTTTCTTTGACTAGACACTGTAACAGCTTTTATATGCACATTTTTCTGTTCACTTTCAAATGCATTATTATATATATGATATATTCTCTACTTCTATTCTGCAAGTACAGTTATGTTTGATGACTTTGAAAATAGTCTGCCAGTATAAAATCATGTACATTCCTGAACATGTATACATGTTAGAGGGACTTTATAGTTTGGGACTTAAGTTTGTCTTTGTAAATACTAGTGTGGTAGTACTGAAGTCTCATTCAGTAGCCTGAATGAATGAATCATCATTTGTCTTGTCTCAGTCTCAAGCTGAGGTGTACTTGTGACTAGGCGAGTCCAGCGTGTTTGTCTGAGGTGATGTTAATTGAATATCAACAGCCCAAAAAATTACACAGACAAAAATCAGTCTTTCTTGCCTACATCAAGTCTGCACTCTGACTGTTACTGCGCTGCTCATTCAGTATACAGTCAATGAACTTGTTTTATTTGAAGTCATTTGACATTATGATCGCAGGTCTGCATTTACATGACCATGTCTGCAAAATACGACATGATTTCACTGAACAAGAAGTATTCAGCCGAATCTAAATACTGCCACATTGAGCCTGGCCTAACGACTTTTTCTGTAGCTCAGAAGTTTGTTAACTGCTGGTTGTTCCTTTCCTTGGTGGCCTAACTTGATCCTTTTGAAAACTAACTTGATCACATTTTAAAAAAGGATAGGATTGATGTTGATTTATATTCAGTTGACTTCATGTGGTGACAAGACTTGGTCTTCGGTAGCGGTAAATACCAATTCAGAGCTTTACTGCCATGATTATCGTTTGGTTTCATACTACAGGCTGTCCTGTTTACTTCCAAATTAATAACTTCCACACTAATGAAGATTTGGTGACAAATTTTGGATTAAATAAACCTCAGTCTGTGTGAAAAGATTACAGTGCAAATAGATGGTAGTGGATGGTAATTTCGGATGACTAATATCTGTGGCTGGCGGAGTAGAGGCCGGTGCCCATTCAGCCGTTTTAGTTGGTCGCCTGCCACTGCAGTGAGACGTTAAAGTCCTCAGTTATCCTCATGGACACAGCATGGGACAATGGTTATTTCACCCTGAGAATTGTGCAGAGATCCATGCATAATGTTTCAGTGCGCAGTAAGGGGGAAGTGTTCATGGTGTGAACATACTATATAACAAACTCAATTCAGAAGACACAATGGGAATTTCTCCAACAGTTTGGAAACAAAGGGGTTTTGGTGGATAGTCTTTATTGATGGATGACCTTTCATGGATGAAATTTCATCACCAGATGAAATTAGTCATTAGATCGTTAGTATTAAACTTATTCATGATCATTTAAGGTAAGAAGTAAACAGGACACCCTGTCCATTCATGTCAGTTGTACATATCAAATGTCTGACAAACTTTGAGGGAAATCTCAGTAATTCATGAAATAAACTGTGTCCGTAACCTTTTGCCTGTGAATTTAATGGATCTTAGTTCTGACACTCCTGTGAATGTTTTGTTTTCTCTCTGTACTCTTAGTCTCAGAAGCAGAACTTGGATCTGAGCAGACAGGCCAAATTTGCTTCCACGCCATCTTTCGCTCTGTTTGTGACACTGAAGAATGTGGTCTGTAAGATTGGGGAGGATGCGGAGGTGCTCATGTCTCTCTACGACCCCATCGAGTCCAAGTTCATCAGGTGCTCTTTTTAGGCACATGTTGACATGTGCACGTGTGTGTGTGTGTGTGTGTGTGTGTGTGTGTGTGTGTATGTATGTATGTCTCATTGCTTTGTATTCTCTGTTACATTGTATGCTGTAGTTTTATTTTATGTGATGACGACCACAATTTAAATATACTTTAGGACTTTGCCAACAAATAACTAATTCCTCATTTGATTGGTTGTTCCTTTATGAAAAGGAAATGGGCAGATTAGCCTTCCAATAATTCTTTTTTTCTTATTATTCATGATCTTCTATTAAGACCATATCAACAGAGGTTTGAAACTGTTGTTGAAAAGCACAGAAACAATGAATTGCAAACACAAATAGCCAGTGTCATAAGTGCTAGCCAAGCAATTTCAAAATGAAGCTCATCCTGTCAGCCAGCAGTGCTATTTCTTTTTACTAAACAACATAATTAGCTGACAATCACAGTGAAGTACTCATTTTTAGCTACATTTTTCATCTGGTTTTAGCATCTCAGTATGCTGAGTTGTCTTGCATCCTCAGACCTGACAGTCCCATGCTTCTGTGCTTGGTTTACATATAAGTAGTCTTTTCAGATGACCTTACGGGATTAGGGTGCAGAACCTTGTATGCACACACAAGCATTCCTCAAAGTTCGAGTGAAATGTTAAAACTCAGATACACACAAATGGTCCAAAACACAGCCCAGAGGACACACACACACACAAAAAGGGACAAAATAGACTCACACTCCTGTTCTGGAAGTTTCTGTTGTCCCAGGTTTAAAGCTAACTGCCCAAAAACAACAAGCCAGTCTTTAGCTAGAAGTATCAGTAGCCACATGGGTGAGTATTGAGTAGTGATGCACCGATACCAGCATCGGGTATCTGTCCAATACCATGTGCGTGTACTTGTACTCGTATTCATAAAAGTGCTCCGATACTACAGGATCTGATACCAGCGTGATGGGAGCTTCGTTTCCTTCTAACAGACAGTATTAGTTTGCGCCACAAAATAAATAAATAAATAAAATTAAATAAAATTAAAAAATAAAATTAAAAAATGAAGACAACTACGTACAGTAGCCGAGCTGAACAAGCCACTTAACGGCAGCGTGACTTTAACCAGCCTGGTAGTAGAGAAGGAGCAGCTATGTCAGCGGTGTGGAGGTATTTCCAGGTGAATGAAGGTGACAAAAGCAGTGTTAATTTCGTTAACGATAATTATGACGAAAAATATTCGTTGACGTCCATTTTTTCACGACGAAAACGAGACGAAAACTAAATAAAAACTAATATTTTAAAACGAAAACTATGACTAAAAGTATTAGACTTTACGTCGACGAGTAAAAACGAAAATGTCACAGAATGACTAAAATAATGTTTTTGTCCAGTAATCCGCTTTTTAAAGTAAACCTGCCGCACGTCTGACTTTCTCAAAGCGCGTTAAGCTCCACAGTCACACTGCTGAAGCTTAACAACACAATGTGCTGACGTCACAGCCGCAGCTTCGACGGAAAAGAAGAAGCGATTTATGGAGTAATTTCACTTTCGCTGCCACACAAAACAAAACAGAGCAAAGTTTGTGGATGTAAAATAACTGGGAAAAGCACTACTAACCTCAAGAGGTCCTCAGTTCTCACCACCACGAGCTTTACAAAAAGGTAAGCTAACGTAATGTAGCTAGCTAGTTCGCTAACGGTGATGATTATGTATATCTGATATGTTTCATTTTTGAATGTTTCAGTGTATAAAGGGGAAATGTGTAATCTGTTATCATTATCTTAGGTGTTTAGATTAAATAGCTCACAAACACATCTAACTGCAGCCATAAGACACACATACAGGCTCAGTTTCATTTTAATTGTAAGTATTGATATTTATTAGTACTCTTATTGGTACTTGGTATCTGCAAGTACTTAAATGTAAGTACTTGTACTCGTACTCGGTTTTAAAAAATGTGGTATCAGTGCATCTGAATCAGTTTCATATTTACTATGCTAGAGGGATCTTAAAACATATTGCTGCATCCCTCATTCATGAGGACCACACTGCTTTATGCGTGTCTCTCAAGCTACATTTTTTACTTATATTTCTCACAAATTCTTTCTCTCCTATCTCCCTCCATCTCTTGGTCTCCTGCAGTGAAAACTACTTGGTCCGGTGGTCAAGCTCAGGCCTGGTCAAAGACATCGATCAGCTTCACAACCTGCGAGCAGTTTTCACAGTGTGTATCTTCCCATTCTCTACTGCAGCTCTTGTTTTTAATAGAAACTCTCTGTATCCCATTTCTCCTAACTGCTCTCTAATGCACAGCACTTTCAGGCTCTTTATTTTGTGCATCGCTGCAGTGTAGGGTGTTTCCTGTAGTCATGTTAACATTCACTGATTCTGCTAAGCGTGACATTTTGCCAGAGAAAGCATTGTGGCCCAGTTGAGTAATTACAGTATTATAAAGTGACACTTTAATTTGTGTTCTTCTATTGTTTTGTATACATCATAATTGCAGTATTGCTGCACAGTAATTATGCCTTAATGAAGGGACCACAGGACACAGGAAAAGAACATGCGCCCCACCCCAGTCCACGTTTAGAGTTTATCAAGTTATTATTTTAAATAATTACACCCACACACACTGTAAGTGGAGGAATGTTCTGTCTTGCCACTGAATGGCTTGCTGGGCAGTGTGGACGCTCCTGAGAAAGAAA
>BRDA01000502.1:72262-91358 GCA_036984385.1 Crenuchus spilurus
TCTGTTTCTCATCTCTCTCTCTCTCTGTTTCTCATCTCTCTCTCTCTCTGTTTCTCATCTCTCTCTCTCTCTGTTTCTCATCTCTCTCTCTCTCTGTTTCTCATCTCTCTCTCTCTCTCTGTCTGTCTCTCTGGTTTTCTCTCTCTCTCTCTCTCTCTCCCCCTCTCACCCTCTCTCTAGTTGTTTAGATCTGAAGTGTTTTTCCTGCTGCTGTGGGGAGGGGGCATTTGAGTTGACTGCTGTCACATGCCCTCAGGGCAGTTGCTTGAACAGTACTGGTAGCCCTGGCTTCAGGCTTGTGCTTTATTATGCTCAGAGTGGGGCATTTTCTTAAATTACACTCTTTCTGTGTCTCTTCCATCAGCCACCCTGTATCACTGTTTACTCACAAAATGGCTTTTGTCTTCTGTCATGGTATTTGCATCACTGTTTTGGTCTTTTCCCTCTTTTTTCTCCCCTTCCTCCCCTTCCCTTCATCATCCTCCTTACCTCACACTCTGCTCATCTTCACACTGCTCTTGCTATCTTTTTCTTTTGTTCTTCACTTCCTTTTTCTGCTTTCTTCCTTTTGCTTTCTTTCTTTTGATCTTTTCCATGCCCTTGCACTCCAACTCCCACTCTCTCTTGCACTCTCTCTCTTTCTCTCTCTCTCTCCCTCCCTCTCCCCCTGTGGTGTTTTGCCTGTCGTCGTGTGTGAACTCCAGGCTTGCGCTGGATGACGCCATCCGCCACAGGCAGCTGAACATCTCCCGTTTTTCACCCAGGGTGGCAGGGGAGAGCGATTTCCTCCAGAGCGTCATCAACAAAGTCATCGCTGCTAAAGAGGTCAATCACAAGGGCCAAGGTAAGCCCTCCTACAGAGCACATAACCCCTTCCCCCGCATCCACCTGTAGCACATTCATTCTGATTTAAAGTTTTTCATTGTTAGTTATGTTACTAATTAAATCATTTTCACAGTCAATTAATTAGATCTTTACAAAAGACCAAAAATAAAAATGGACAGCAATACTTCAAAGAGAATTACAAAATACTGTATATGGAAATAAATGGGAAGCATAACATAAAAGATGCATCTAACATTTATATTTAGTATCATTGGAAATTGTAACCAATTCTTGTTCTCTTAAATATAATGAAATAAATAAATGGATAAACAAAAAAAAAGGAGAGCCTTAAAGTCAGTCACAGTTGAATTGAAGAAGCTTTTACTCATACGTGGGTTCTTACCTCCCATTTCTTCATAATTTATTTTCTTAAAATTATTTTTTTACTGTATCTCAGGAGAAATTAAGCATGTCTCAATATTGTTAATGATTAATGCTCACTTTATAGGAGCTGAGGAGATGAATTGAAGCATTATATAAACAAAGCAGAACTGCAGGAGGTCTCTGCTGATGTCTGAGATGAGACCTGGGTCAACACTGTTTAGAGTCTTTTTTCTCAGAAGCCAAATGTCAGAAAAAAAGGAGCAAATGACCGGTCCCACTGTTATTCTATGTGAGACTTAAGACTATGTCTTAGATCAAGACAGTGTCTTTTTTTTTGGTTTTGGCTGATATGGCCTCAAATGAGCCTCAGAGCTCCATGGGCTAATCTTTTTTGCACATTGGACACATTTTTGTTTTAGGTAAAATTTATGCACTAAAACACTGAAAGCTTCACAAACGTCCTGAAGTATCTAGCACAGCATTGGATATATGATACAGATCCACCAGTCAACAGACTGCTTCATTTCTACATATATAACAGATGTGTAACATTGAAAAATCTGTGTCTTTGGTTATGATAACGGAGGGGTTGTTTTCTAGCTACAGTGTTGTAGGCTAGTGTGGTTACACCACTGGCCCTCCGTGTATGTTATAGGGCTGTGGCCTCTTGTCACTGTCTCTGCAGTGATTGATTCTATGTGTGCCGGCTGGGGAGCAGCAGGTTCACCGCCAGCAGGATTTGTTATGACACGCACACTGGCTGTCTGCTGGTGTCATGTCACATGAAGCTCCGCTGCACTAAATGCCAGCCCCCCTCCTGCAGAGAGGAGGTTTCTACAGGAGAGGAGAAGAGGACACACTCTGAGAGACAGACTTAGATTTAGATGTGCGTGTGTGTCAAAGATGCTTTTCTGCTCGCTGAATCATCAAAGCTGAGTTAATCCCTCTGGTTAATTATGGAGTGTTTTAGTTCTGGGAAGTTAAGTGAAGATAAATAAGAGATGTATGTGTGTGTGCACATATGTGTGTATGTATCATAATTGTATTTGAGTTAACATAGTCTGCTTTTATTAAGAAAATCTTTTTGAATTTTGCCATCCTGAAACTGAAACTTCAGAGCTTTGTCTAAATTTTCTTTAATCTTTTTTTTTTCTTTCATAATTTTTTTTTTTTTTTTGCCAATTTTTATTGCCTTCCCAATGTAGTAGTAGCCAATTAGCCCATCCCATCCATTAGGACTCTCCCCATCACTTTTGCAATGTCCCTGCTCTAGAAGGGTGAAGACATGCACACGCCTCCTCCATTGCATGTGATGCAGCCACCGCCTCTTTTCAAACTACCGCTGATGCACTGTAACTGGGGAGCCAGCACGCTTGGAGGAAAGCACAGGATTCCTAGTCCGCATAGACCAATCTGTAGACGCCTGAGCCAGTGGACATTGTGAAAGTGATAGGGAGAGTGTGAGCGCTATCTACCCGTCCAGAGAGAGCACAAACAATTTTTGCTCTCTTGGGCCCCAGCTGTTGATGGCAAACAGCATGACCGGAATTCAGACTTGCAATCCTTTGGTCATAGTGTCAGCGTCTTAGCCTGCTGAGCCACTCGGGGCCAATTTTGCTTAATCTTAATGTGACTTGTGTCATATCTATTACAAATGTAAATATTATTTGGGTTTATTGTAAGGAATTAGTCCAGCTTTAAGTAGGTTGTAATGTAAAGGAGTGATACTTGTGTTTGAGTGATGGTATTGTATTTATTGTATTTATTGTATGTGTTATATACAATAAATATTTTTATTGAGTGATATGTATATATTGTAACAGCAAAATGTACATTTCTGCTTATTTACGGAAAGTTTCTGGGTGCTGTTATTTTATAAAAAAAATTCTCAGTACACTATTAATATGAATTAAAATTAATAAAAATAACTGATAAATCATTCATTCATTCATTCATTATCACACCCGCTTAATCCTTATTAGGGTCGCGGTTAGTCCCCCACCCCCTCACCGGGCGCAGGGCAGGGCATTACACTGTTCAACTAAGCCCAGGACAGGGCGCCAGTCCATCGCTGGGTGACACACACACACACAGACACACCTACGGACAATTTTTAGAGTACCCAATTCACCTGACCTCCATGTTTTTGGACTGTGGGAGGAAACCGGAGACCCCGGAGGAAACCCACGCAGACACGGGGAGAACATGGAAACTCCGCTCAGATGGGGAATCGAACCCAAGACCCCAGCGCTGAGAGGCGAACGTGCTAACCACTAAGCCACCGTGCCCCCGCTGATAAATCAACACTCTAATTTTATTAGCAGCATCTAATCTGTACTGTATATTTATTGGTTGATTAAAAAGTGCAATTATTATACTCCTATGCAAAAAACATTCTTTTGTTTTTTTTTCTATTTTTGTGAGCATTAGACACAATCAAGGCTTTTATATTATCAAAAACATGGTCATAAAAAAAAAACTTCTGGATAAAAAAAATCACCTTATGGATTCAAGGACTTGTTATTTTATGTCACATTCACAATATATGGTAGCATATTTCAGGCCTGTTGAGCATTTAACAATATAGAATTAATGTGTGTGTTTTCTTGCTCAGGGCTGTGGGTCACATTGAAGCTGCTGCCTGGTGATATTCATCAGATTCGGAAGGATTTCCCTCACCTGGTTGACCGTTCCACTGCTGTTGCTCGCAAAATGGGTTTCCCTGAAATCATTATGCCAGGTGCAGAATAAAAACCATTTAGAATAAAATAGAATTGAGTTTAATCTATAGTTAAGATCAAAAAGTGCGAGATACCCGTGTTTTTGTAATCTGTTATCATTTTAAAAGCTATTTAGTGTATCCATGGCTTTAGGAAAGTGGGGAATAAAAAGGTAATTTTAAGAGACTATTATTCTCTGTTGGCCATATTACCTCTAATGATTCATCAGTGGCTTTGTCCCCTGGTTTTTTACTTCTTTTTAGTTGTTTATCTTACTGTTTATATTTTCTACCTTTTAGTTTGGAGTTCTAATGTTTTCTTCTGTTTTTAGGTGATGTCCGTAATGACATCTATGTGACGCTGGTCCAGGGAGACTTTGATAAGGGCAGTAAGACCACACCGAAAAACGTGGAGGTGACCATGTCTGTATATGATGAGGACGGCAAGAGATTAGAGGTTTGGGAACCTCATTTTTTCTTTCTGTTACATGCTCACACTATGTTCTGTACATACACACTAGAAATGCTATGATACACATATTAATTGTAGTTTTCTGATACAGGATTTTTACAGGACAGTTTACACTAACAAACATTGACATTTAGGAGAAAACCTGGAAAAAATAAGTTTTTGGTGTTTTTGTGATTAGACAGTTTGAACCAAAAGCATCAGATAATGAGTGCTTGACCCCAAAAATAACTAATGGTGATTCAGCTTTAATTATAACATTTAATAAATGTTTTACTTCAGAAGTGTCATTTTTACATAACCATAAATCAATATCAACATTAAAAACATAAACCGGCTTGAAATGTCACTTTATGTGTAATGAATGTAAAATATGACAGTTTTACCTTTTTTAATTAAATTGTACAAATAAATTACATTTTGTTTCATTACAAAGAGCCCAGTACCCCATACTTGCTGAACATCCCCTACAGGATATCCTGAGGGACACAGTCGAATGCCTTCTTCATATCCACAAAACACATGTAGATTGGTTGAGCAAACTCCCATTCACCCTCCACCTGTCCCATGACTAGGACAGAACCCACATTGTTCCTCCTGAATCCAAGATTCAATGATCAGCCTGACTCTCTTCTCCAGTACCCCTGCATAGACTTTTCTGGGGAGTCTGAGAAGTGTGATCTTCCTATAGTTGGAACACACCCTCCCATCATTTCCTAAAAATGGGGAACACCACACCCATCTGCCAATCCAGGATCACTGCCTCTGATGTCCACGTGATGTTGCAAAAACGTGTCAACCAAGACAACCCTGCAACATCCAGAGCCTTGAGAAACTCAGGGCGTATCTCATCTACCCCTGGGACCCTGCCACCAAGGATTTTTTTAACTACCTCGGCTTGAGTAATGAGCGAGTCACCCTCAAGATCCCCATACTCTGCTTTTTCTCTTGAAGACATGCAGGTGATATTGAGAAGGTCTTCAAAGTATTCCTTCCAACAGCCAATGATGTCCCTAGTCGAGGTCAACAACTCCCAACCCCACTATAGAGAGTGTTGGTTGGGAATTGCTTTTCCCTCCTGAGCCACCTGACCATTTGCCAGAATCTTTGAGGAGCCTTCCGATAGTCTTTTTCCATGGCCTCACCAAACTCCTTCCACATCTGTGTTTTTGTCTCAGCAACAGACTACCCTGCAGTCCGCTTGGCCCTTTGGTACTCGTTAGCTGCCTGTGGAGTCCCACAAGAGAGCCATGCCAGATAGGACTATTTCTTGAAATTGACAGCCTCCCTCAACCATGGTGTCCACCACCAGGTACGGGGGTTGCCACCCCGACAAGCACCAACTGCCTTGCGGCCACAGCTCTGGTCAGCTGCTTCCACAATGGAAGCCCAGAACACAGCCCATTAAGACTCTATGTCCCCTGCCTCCCATGGAATGTGGTCAAAGCTTTGCCGAATGTGGGAGTTGAAAATCTGTCTGACAGATTCCTTTGCCAAACTTTCCTAGCAAATCCGCACTACACGTTTGGGCCTGTCAGGTATGTCTGGCATCCTTCCCTGCCATCTGATCCAACTCACCACCAGGTGGTGATTGGTTGACAGCTCAGCCCATCTCTTCACCCGAGTGTCCAAGAAACATGGCCATAATTCCAACTATATGATTGTAAAGTTAGTCATTGAACTTCAGCCCAGAGTGTCTTGATGACACGTGCCGTAATGGCCACCCTTGTGCTTGAACATGGTGTTAGTTAGGGATAAACTGTGATGAACACAGAAATCCAGTAACTGAACACCACTCAGGTTCAGTTCGGGGAGGTTGTTCTTCCAGCACTTTCCAGCACCCCCTCTAAGGACTCTAAGAAGTCTACTCTAGAAGAAGAACTCTAATCTGAACTGCTGTTCAGTGCATAAGCACAAACAACAGTCAGAACCCATCCCCCAACCTGAAGGCATAGGGAAGCTACCCTCTCATCCACTGGGGATAAACCCCACATACAGGCACCGAGCCAGGGCGCAATGATTAAGCCTACCTCTACCCAATGCCTCTCACCTTGGGCAACTCCAGAGTGTAAAATGTCCTGTCAAGGACAACGCTTTGCGTTGAGGTGAGCCCGTCTGTATCTAGCCAGTGTCTCTCAACCTCATGCACCATCTCAGGGTCCTTTCCTACTAGAAAGGTTACATCCCATGTCCCAAGAACTAGCTTCAATAGCTGAGGATCGGAACAAAAAAGCCTTTGCTTTAGGTCGCCACATCATACAGCACCCGACCACCATTACTGCCTCCCTCACAGGTGGTGAGCCCATGTGGGAGAGAACCCATGTAGCTCCTTCGAGTTGAACCCGGCCAGCCCCCATAGGCAGAGGTCCGGCCACCAGGTGCTCGCCAAGGAGCCACGCCCCCAGGCCCTGCTCCAGGGTGGGGCCCCTGTAACCCTATTCTGTGTGAGGGAAGGCAGGGTCTTGTTCTTTTTGTTTTTCATGGACTTTTTGGATCACTGTTCATCTGTCCTGTCACCAAGGACCAATTTGTCATCCCGGACAACATAGTTCCTAGGATCATGCAGGCACACAAACCCCTCCACCACGATAACGTAGCGATCCAAGGAGGGGCTAAATATAATTAAATGAGTAAAATTTAAAAAATGAATCCAGCAATTTTCTCAGTGTTCTGCTATTCCACAGGGCAATAAGTACAGCATCAAATACTCATATGAAATATTGCTCAAATCTAAAGGCTGAAAATACATTTTTAGTCTGGCCATTATCTCCACATACTGGTATTGTGCACAACTAAATTTGACAATTGTGTATTGTTAAAACCCTACAGACACAGTCAGTCTCTCTCTCTCTCTCTCTCTCTCTCTCTCTCTCTCGCTCGCTCGCTCGCTCTCCTCTTTCTCTGCCAGATGAGCTATCTGTTCCACATCCTGCCCCTCAAAAAAGGTTCACTATGAGCAGCAGCCTCCACTAAACCATCTGCACTCCTTCTGTCAACCTTGCACACCCCCTTGTTTCTCTCCTTCTCCCCCCCCCACATACACACACACTCACTCTCACACACACAAGCTCTCTGTCCATGTTTGTCTGTCTGTCCCCGTGTCTTTCTGACCTCCGGCCTCCTCCTGTTAGACGGCTGGTCAGTTAGAGCTCGTAATTGGTGCCTGTCTGAAAGCATTACCTCCAGACTAAGTGAGGATTGACAGGCCAGTATGGGAAGGTGTGTGGAAGTATTAGAAAGTGTGTGTGTGAGAGAGAAAGAAAGAGTATAAGAAAGAGAGGGCACATGCTGACTCCCATGTTTGACATGTTAAAGAGGTTTAAAAAGGCTGATTTGTAGATTACTGGACTCTCTTTTCCTCCTCTGATATTTTATGCTTTCCCGACATAAAGGGTCTACAGGGAAAGTTAAATCAGTATTCACCCTGTCAAAGCATATGATTTCCGGCAGGACTGATGGAATTTTCATTTTTAATTTTACCTGTCATATCTAAGAAGGAGAACGGATGGATGTCTGAGAGGTCTAGACATCAGAGACAGGAATTAGCAGCAAAATTGTGCCACGTGAAGCAAGTTTCTTCTACATAGTTGAACATGAATAGTTTGTATTTAGTATTTTAGATCAGTCTTGGGTTTAAAGTTTCTTTTTTGTATTTACATTTTCTACAATTAAGCTGTTTTGAAATAAAATGTGATTAACTTGCCAGGTTGCATATTAATGTATGTTTTCTGTCTTCTCTTCAGAGCGTGATCTTCCCTGGTGCTGGAGATGAAGGGATTTCAGAGTACAAGTCTGTCATTTACTATCAGGTCAAGCAACCACGTTGGTTTGAGACCATCAAGGTGAGTTTAGATCATTACAGAGAACTGTAAGCTAATGTATGATGCTGCAGACACCAATGAGAACATATACAGTAGTTCAGATATGCTGTACAATGGGAGGTGTTCATTCATTGGTGTATTAAAATTAAAATCACATGGAAAAAAGGCTTGGAGTGATGATTTGAGATCACTAATTATGGACGTTGTTTATTGCCTCTTTGTTTTATATCTGTTATAACCAGCTTTCTAAATGCTATGCATGTGTAAAAAAATTGGCAGATGAAAATGCAAATTAAGTCATCTTACCATCCATTACAATTCTGAAATAAAATGATTAGAAGAAAATTACAACTGTACATGGCTGCTTTGTGAGTGTGGTCTGTGAAATCCGCCCAAAAAACAAGTAATAAAGGTTATGGGCAAATTTAACCCAGGATTTGCTCCGAGCAGAGGTTCTTTTTATAGCCATTTATCACAGCTGAGTTACTGAAGCTCAGAGATGCCAGACAGGACAAGCAAATCTTTTTTTCCCCCATTCATCTTCAGCAATATTAGAATTTTCACCTCTTCAGGTCATACAGGCACAGTATAGTTTGTGTGTGTGGATATTCATATTCATGCATTTTTAAGCTCATATATTATGCTCATATATATTTCACTGTCATTGTGGCTTACTTTGTGTTGTTTGCGACATGAACCTTTTTTAGTTTTGCATATTTGCTTCTCAGTAAATATTCATATTCATATTTTCATGTTTAGTATGTTTCTTAACATTGATGCATGTAAGTGTGTGTGTGACACAGAAGCAAAGAGGCCATTGAGATGCACTCCCCGGAGTGTATGTGTGTGTGTGAAGTTACATCTTAAAGGTGTGTATCTTTATGTTTTTCCCCCTCAGGTGGCAATACCCATTGAGGATGTAAACAGGAGTCATCTTCGCTTCACTTTCAAACATCGCTCATCTCAGGACTGTGAGTGCCATTCATAAACACAAAATTCCTCTAACCCCCAATGTCAGACTGTAGCACAGCCTCCTTGTCACACTGCTGACATTCACTACTGGGATTATGATTTACCAGCCTCAAAGAAATGAGCACAGAAACACAGCTGCTTATTCCGTTTACACACAGATACACAAGGGATGACAGTTCACTTCCTAACGATTAACTGGTAGTATGTAACAGTCCCACTTAGTCTGCGTTTGGCACTTTTTGCCTGAGGTTAGAGTGTGCTGTTGCAGATTGTTGTTTGGGCCTGTGCTTTGCTGCAGGGATTTTCCAAATTTTCAACACACATTTTGGCATTAAATATCCCCCCAAAAGCTGCCAAAGCTGATGATGATCAGCATTTGGTTATTTTCTTTGGACATTACATTAAAATTGTGTTGTTTGTTTCCTTTGCTAGTAAACTGTGTGCATGCTGATACAATCCCAAATCCAAAAAAAGTTGGGATGCTGTATAAAATGTAAATAAAAACAGAATGCAATGATTTGGAAATCTCACAGACCCGTATTTGTGTCATAATAGAGCATAGAACACATATCAGATGTTGAAAGTAAAAAATTTTACACGGCTTCCCAACTTTTTTGGGATATTGTCTGTAAATTATTTCAGATTTAAAGAGTCATAATTTCATACTTAAATAAGATTTGTGTTTTGAAATAGACAAATAACCAGATTGAACTGTAAACGAACCTAGCAACACCTCAGCAACCACCATGGATACATAGCAACCGCTAATGAACATTTTAGCGAACACCTGAAATGCCAATTCAATCACATAACAGTACCTTAGCAACCATATTAGATATCATAATAACAACCTAGCAACACCTTAGCAACCATGTTGGATACCAAAGCATTCACATAGCAACACCTTAGCAACCACCTTGGATACAAAAACAACCTTTTAGCAACACTTTAGCAACCACCTTGGATACCATTACAACTGCTCATGAACACCATATCAACCATCTGAAATACCATAAGAAATGACTGTACCCCCCAGAACCAAATGCAAGTTCATTCTATTTGACACATTTCAAGCCCTGTCTTGTTTACTTCAGAAAATGCAAATCTAGTTTAGCACATTAACTATTGATTTCTTTGTCCTACTCCAGTCATATTAGCTTCTCCACATTACATATATCTAGTGCATCATAACTGGCATTATAACTATTGTGTAACTGCATTATAACTTAACGGGGTCGGTCATTAAAT
This sequence comes from Crenuchus spilurus, assembly GCA_036984385.1. Lineage (NCBI taxonomy): Eukaryota > Metazoa > Chordata > Actinopteri > Characiformes > Crenuchidae > Crenuchus > Crenuchus spilurus. Next base: position 82,701 of record BRDA01000502.1, read on the forward strand.
TGAACATTTTCCATGATACTGTTTTACTTCAGTAGAACATTTTTTGTAGCTGCTTGGAAATTTTTATCAAATCCACAAATGCTTCTGCTCCAGATACTTAATCTTCTATGACAGAAGGGTGTGTTAGGGCAGTGTCACCACTTTTTAGAAAGGTTTAGACCATATTGTTTCTTGAGGTTGTTTATGTGGATGTCAACTCAATCCTAGCACTTTTCCACCAGCTAGGAACCGGCATCGTTCCATTTCGCAAACCTAATGTTGAATGGTTCAGCGCATTCTCACCAACAAAAATAGTTCGGACACATGAAAAGTTTGTTCGCAGCTTGAACCAAAGAATAGTAGTTTTCTTTCAGCATGAACTGTGAAGATATCTCGTACCATGTTTAGTTGTACATATAGGGAGTTGGCAAATACTACATACACTGAATTATTTTTAAAATAACTTCAAACACACGTTTTATTGTTTTTTAAATATATTGTACAGAGATCTATAATATTAGCACTGTACGTTTTACTGTGGTATTTTTACATAACCACTTTTGCTACTAAAACTGTGTACTTTGGGTGCATATATACAGTAGGTCTACTCTCCAAACTATCTCAAGGGCGGCGAGTAACTAAATATAAACAGATAACTAAACTATAAACAGAATGCAGTGGGTGCATAGGTATAAAAAATAGGGCAATGTAAATAAGGTCAAATCCAATTTATTTAAAGCACATACATCAGAGTTATAAAACTCCTTGAATGCAGTTCACACATCAGTTCCTTCTGGATGTCGATGTTCTTGTAACATGCGAGCAGTAGGCTTGTCCTTTGTAAAAGAGTCCGGGGACACCATAAAGTTACTTATGAACTGCTCATTGGTGAAGTCAGGAACGATAGCATAGCACCATAGCAGTGCTTGTGTTTGTGTCCATAAAATAGAGCAGCATCTTCTCAGGATGTTTAACAATGCCTATAAAGTTTTAAAAAGTTATGTCCTATATGTGCTTGTACATATGTAGAATTTGATCCATGTTTATGTTTTGAAGACAGGCATCTGTAACAACAGCACAAATGCTCACAGCTAGTCCATACGCTTTGTCTCGCTTTGTTTACTGCTGCTTTGCAACGCCCTCTATTGATGACATATGCTGTGACGTATCCTTAGTTCCAATAAAACTGGTGGAAACGTGGGCTGGTTCACTGAAATGCACCAAGGTTCTTATAAGAACGAACAGAACCAGTTCAAGAACTGGTGGAAAATATTATGTGGTAATAGTGTTTATTGAGGTTGTGTATGTGGATGATGACTCGTGTTTGTGTTAATAGTGTTCATCGAGGTTGTTATCTTTCTTACATCTGATTGCTTGTTCCGTCACTTTCTTTTCATTCTTTCTCAGTGAGCTTCAGATTAGTGAACTTCAGTGATGTGTTCTTGTTTACTGTAGACTTGACTTAAGCTTGTCTTAATGCTTGTGCACACTATGCTGAACTGTCAAAACCAAGCAGTTATTTGGTTCCCTAGGTGAATGGTATTTGTATGTTGCGTATCTTGTTTAAATTCCGCTATGGTTGTGATATCCTGTTAAGACCCAGGAAAATAAAACTCCAACAGTCTGTTTCATATACACTGTATGGACAACAGTATTGGGACACCTGCTCATTCATTGTTTCTTCTGAAATCGAGGGTTTTCCTGCTTTTGTTGGAGTAACTGTTTCTACTTTCCTGGGAATGCTTTTGGAGCATTGCTGTGAGGATTTGATTGCTTTCACCAAAAAAGAGCATTACTGAGCTCAGGATGTTAGATGGTCACCACCTCATCCCCAACTCATCCCAGAAGTACTGGATGGAGCAGAGAACACAGCTCCACAAAAAATGCGGTGGGGCTTTATACCCCTCTAGCTCACCTGGCATTAGACATGGTTCCAATAGGTTAATGTTTATTCCTTTGCTATTGGTTGTACTTCTCTACAGGGACTAGACAAGTTGTGTGTGCATAAAAACATCTGTGTCACAATGAGTGCATTTGAATGCATTGGACAACAATTGGACTTGTATCACAAGCTCTCAGAATCTGAGCCCTATGATCTGAATCTATCTTAAAGCCCATTTTAAAGGGATATCAGAATGTTTAACATAGTACTACGCTCTGGAAAATACAGCTAAGTTCTTACTCACCTGGTTATTTATAAATAAGTTTATTTGCATATTGTGTTCTTTACGTATTAGGTTTTTCATTTTAGTTTTTCCGTATTAGTTCATTTTTACATTCTGTCTTTTTATTGGGTAATTTTATACTCAGCCAAATTGCTTTCAGAAGGCTTTTATGGTTGTGTTTAAGCTGTTTGTAGTCTGTCAGTTTCGTTATTGTGTCGCACTGAGCCATTTACAGAACAGTCTTAGGTGTGTGTGTGTGTGTGTGTGTGTGTGTGTGGAAAAGAGAAAGAAAAGCCAGGCTGGAGTCTTTATGGGTGGAGAGATGGCGCCTGGTGGAGGAATTTGGTAAACACACTTAGCAAGTTAGGGTGTGTTTATGCATACTTACATTTATGTGGTTACAGAAGAGTGTATGTGTGTTAGAGCAGTGTGTATGTGTTAATGAGTGTGTTTGTGCATGAGTAGGGCGGGTGTTCTTAAGAGTATGTTTCTGAACGTGTAAGCATATGAAGCGTGTGTGTATTTGTATTTATTTATGGATAGTAGGGTGTGTGTGGGGGCTTGTATGTATGTTTGTGTGTGAACCCTGCCCTGGCAAATGTGCCTCCCCATCTGCTGGCAGCTCTTGGGTGGGAGTGGGGTGGCTTGCTTGGTGCCGGGTGGCTGCCGGAGGGCGGCGTATGTAAAACAATCAATTAGTCCAGACAGGTGGTGGAGAGCACACTAACACTGCTGTTCCACATGCTGTGCTGTCTGCCGCCCCCACACACACACAGTGAAACGGTCACACAGCAGCTTCTTACACATGTGCCAACATCTAAAACTACACTGACACTGAATGTGGGTTAAATCTGCCTAGAAAAAAGTGGAAAGCCAGTTCATTTGAATAGCAATAATACAAATAATAACTAAACATGCAAAACCACAAAATAGAGATTTGTACTTTATATAGAAAACCAGACACAGAGCCTGAAAATATAACAGAGGTGCTGCTCTTCAGTCATAATAATGCAGCTTAGTAGCATTGTAGATTTTGCTAATTAGATGTTCACCTAAAGTCTCATCACATCAGGACCACCTGATTTTTATTCCACCCCAGAGAAGAAAATAATGAGGTGACATTCCAGTGTGACCAAGGCTTTAAATTAAATGAGCTTGTTCACAAATTATTCTTATGCACAGATTAAATGAGGTCTTAAGGTATGTTGTGTTAACCCTTTAATGTTCTGCTCAGTGTTTTGGTACAACAGGTTTAATGTTGCAGCATCACACCGATGAATTAATATGTTTGAAATACCACAAATTGAAAATAATAGCAAGTTATTGCACTTATTTTTTTTTTTTATTTTACCGTAAACTACAATTTCAGCCATTTGGTAGAAGTATGCTTTTGATGGATGGATGGATGGATGGATGGGCGAATGAAATCAGTTATGCCTACTATACTACTCATGCTTCACCTGGAACCTTATTGTCATTCCCTTTTGGACATCAGTCAGATCACTTCCTTTGGACATGATGTTTGTTTACACTCTGCTACAACTGACTGATGTGCTCACTTATTTATACCTCGTCATCTGTGATGTTCATTCCAAACCAGGGACGGTCATAATATTATATGTGTGTGTATGCGTGTGCTGGACCATATCTTGTCAGTATATCTTTTTTTTATTCTTTTTTTTTTATTTTGCTGTATTTTAGTAATGGTATCCAGGACCTGTCAGACAACCTCAGTTATGATTAGCTTTAGAGATTCTTCTCTGGCTTCTGACTCTGTAGAAATGTCTCGGTAAAGTTTTTTTAATTCTTGCATAATGCTGTCTGCTGCTGAAATGTCAGAGAGAATTAGCTGTAGGAGTCCCTCCGTATGGTTCTTTCTCTCCATCTGACTCCATCTCATCTCCTCCACTCTGTAATTCCAGGGAATTGAAGATAGTAAAAGACCATTTCTCGTCTCCCCATCTGTCTGTCTCTCATTCTCTGTATGTCCTTCATCGGTCTGAGACGTGGCTGAACTTTATCGATGTGACGGACAGCAGAGACCCCCACCTCACAGTCCTCAGTAACCATGGTAACTGCTCGGTGACCTCCGTGACCCCTTTGCCTTTCCTGATCATTATGGTTCTTGTGCTGCTGTGCTGAGGTGGAGCACACAGGGGTAGGAAAGTGTGGTGAGAGTGTGTGTACTGACTAAGTGTGTAGCTGGACTGTATGAGGTCTCTGGGGATTTTTCTTTTCTAAATGTTGCAGTGGGTTTGAAGGCTGCAGTCACTTGGAAGGCTGACATTTACAGTCCCCAGGGAGTTTGTTTTAGAGGGAATTTGAACAATTTTCCACATAATGAGTTCACAACTTAATGATTATAATAATAATAATAATGTTTTAAGTGCTGTCAAGTCCATTCTGACTCCTGGTGACCATACGGATACTGTCTCTCTGGTCTTCTGTTTGGATCTTATTCAAAACTTCAGCTCATTCAAAATTACTTTGATTGTATCCATCCATCTTTTTGCTTGTCTTCTTCCTCTTGAACTGGTTATTCTCATAATGTTTCCAACATAAGAGATCTTCAGCTTGGTTATCTGGGCATCCAATGAAAGATTCTCTCAAAAGCCTCCCAACACCAAAGTTCAATATTTCTTTCCTACTTTGTTATTGTCCATCTTTCATATTCATAATCTAATCATCCAACATAACATTTAATTGGATGATAACATCTGTGTTGAATAATGTAATCATTCAACATAGGGCAGCTGTAGTGCCCAGGGAGCAGTTGAGAGTTAGGTTCCATGTTCACAGTGGTGTTCATTCACACCTTCTCCCCATTTTTCTGCGGATCAAGGAGGTTCCAGCCTGCTTTTCTAAACTTTAGGCTGTCGTCCCTAGTACATCCAGAAACAAATTCCATTTATAGCCAACCAGAATCAATGGTCTAAGTTGATAACTTCTTGTATCATCTCAGGCAGACAAGGGCTACTGCACTCTTCAGTACTCTCCAGTATTTAATTTTACTGTACAAATACAGTAGCTACTATTGTCCAGTACTCCTTCCAGGAATACTGGAATTCCAAGATACTTCTGTTCCTTATCCTTTCTGCTCCATGGGTGGCACATGGACTTGAACCAAATGAGAAAAGATCAGCTGAAGCCCAGCTATGGAGCAGAAAATGTCTCTGGAATCATTAAGCGTCCAGATGTTTAGCTCAGTTGTTGACACCATACTGCCAAGTGCAGTTTTTCAGGAGAAATAGCCTATTCCTTTCTCAGTGTGTAGTATCTTCTCTCTTGTGCTTGCTTGCTTGCTTTGACTGATAGCTCCTGGTTGGTTAGTGAGCAGTTCATTTATAAGGATGGACTCTGTGTGAGGCTTCTGGTCTGCCGAGTGTAAATTTGAACTTGCTGATGTGCAGTGGTGATTATTCACACCTGGTATCTGCAGCCTCTTAAACACATTTAGGCTTCTCTGTTTGACTTCAGCTGATCAGTTCTCGTGCATTGTGTGTAGATGTCTTTATTGAGAAATTATTTTAAAGATTTTTGCCATAAATGCTGAGCAGTTTATCTTTATGTCTACATGTTCCTGAACTCAAAATATTGGACGGTTTTGAATATCAATTTGATAGCAGGGCTCTTGATTTATAGAACATCAATATATCATTTTTAAATTGCTTTGCCAATTATTTAAATTTTTTATAAGATTGTACAGATTCAGTTATTATATCTAAATGATATTAAGTCCATTTATTGTGGCCAGTGTCAGTGCATATAGTCATCTAGTACATCATTAAAAATTGGGGATCTTTTCCAGCACCCTAAGCGAGGAAGTCTATAATTTTTTCTTGTAATGACACTCTGTGATATTATTATTGATTTGAGATATTGTCATTTTATTCAATCACTCATCACACATGCAAATAAGTGTGACATCTCTCCATCATATTAACCTTACTTAAATGAAGTTAAAATTAATTAAAGGTCTGATTCTGACATTGTAAACTTATATATCTAATTTAATATAAAGAATATATAATGTTTAAATACATGCAAGTACATCAGCATATCTACATAAACACACACAGTCATGGCCGAAAGTGTTGGCACCCCTGAATTTTTTCCAGAAAATGATGTATTTCTCCCAGAAAATTATTGCAATTACACGTTTTGTTATACACATGTTTATTTCCTTTGTGTGTATTGGAACAATTTTTGGGAAAAAATTTTGGGAATTTTTTGTGAAATTATGTCAAATTTGCCTTTTTTCCCTCTGTTTTTTGTGTTGTTCCAATACACACAAAGGAAATAAAAATGTGTATAACAAAACATGTGTAATTGCAATGATTTTCTGGGAGAAATACTCCATTTTCTGGAAAAATTTCAGGGGTGCCAACACTTTCGGCCATGACTGTAAGCACATGAACTCTGTATAACCTTAGATATATCTTACAATATTACAAAATTCATAGTTGGGTTTCTTTAGATACAACTTGTATTAAATATGTATTAACTTAGACATGTTCTTTCTACAGTGTGGCCAGTCTAACCAGAGGGAATCCAGTTGTTTACATAAATCTTGTGTGAAGGATAAAGCCAGTACCGTTGTGGTTTACTCAGTTTGTGCTGGGCGCAGGTCCCTCATGACACAATACTAAGTTGTTTATCTCTCTTTCTTGTAGACAAAGATAAGTCAGAGAAGATCTTTGCTTTGTCTTTTGTGAAGCTGATGAGATATGATGGCACAACGCTGAGAGACGGCGAGCATGATCTCATCGTCTACAAGGTAAAACCACACACACACACACACACACACACACACACACACACTGACTCCATTGTCTTCTAGACATCTCACATACTTGCTGACATGAGAGGGCATATTGACTTTGTTGGTCTAGATTGTGCTGACCTAATGCTATTTAGCTCCTAACCCCACATCAGAGTGTAATCATTATACAATTAAGCTTTTTATTAGTGTGTTCACTTCTGCATATCTGCATATCAAATATCAGAATTATGCTGAAACTGACCTGGGCAAATCCCCATTGAGCTATGCAAATAGGCAGTGGCGAGAACGAGAGTGCCGTCTGTTCTGGTCAGCATTAAATCTCCCTTCTTTTTTTCCCCTTGGCTGCAGTACAGCCTGCAGTCTCCTTGCAGTCATATTTAATATAAGCAGACTTTCAATTAGGTGCCAGGTAATTCATATTTAACTTGGTTTACCTGGTGCAGGTGTTGCAGCAGATCACAAAGATCAGTACTCATAATTATCTCATCACTGCTAAGGACACTTTCAACATTTTGAGACCTGTGTCCTCCCTTCACACCTTTGAGATGCTCTTTATTTTATTCCTCTGTATTTTGTAGACAATACCATTGTCTGTAGTGTCTGCATTGGAAAGTCCTTGTGGAATAGACATGTACAGACTCTCATGCTCATAGTAATTGCCTTGCATTTTGATTCAGTATCCTTTTAAAAGACGTTTAAAGTTGTGTTTGTGTATTTTCTGTGCTTTCCAGGCAGAGGCTAAAAAGCTGGAGGACTCGTCACTCTATCTGAATCTACCAGCCACCAAGCTGGAGATGGAAGAGAAGGGACACTTCCCCACGGGCAAGAGCACACCCACCTTCGGCAGCTGCACTATCAGCAAGGACTCCTTCCAGATCTCCACACTGGTGTGCTCCACCAAGCTCACGCAGAATGGTGAGACAAACTGGAAGAAGTATTCATACACTTCTACTCCCCATCATTCTCGATCATTCATTCTGCCTAAGACATTTGATTTTTTCTTTATAGCTTCACTCTACTTTTTAGCTTTCTCGTTCTCTCTTCTTTCCATTTTTTCATTTATCTCTCAGCAACAGTAATCAGCCGGAGGCTGTAAGAACGAGATGCACACGAGTGTCAGGCAGAAGGTACGAGTGAGAGGTGTGCAGATGGGAAGGGGTGAGAGGGAGAGAGAGAGAGGAGAAGTTGTTTACTGCTGTCATTCTCTCTTTGTGTGCCTTATTTCCTCTCCTGGACCAAAATGGGCTTATTAAAGATTGGGAAACCCTGGAACTTCTACCTGAAACTTGGCGCTAAGCCAGTGAGTGGAAGATACAGAGATGGTGAGAGCTCAGGATGAACCCAGATTTTGCCTGCTCTGTATCTTCAGATGATTGTAGACTGACCCTGATGCTGAGATGTGCAGATGGAACCAGCAAAACTTCTGAAAACTGAGTGGTCAAACACTACTGTAGTCCCAACAACAGGGAGTGCGTTTACATGCACTTCATAATCCAATGACTGCAGAAAATCTGATTTTGTTAGTAATCAGATCAACGTGTTTACATGCACTTGAGTAATCAGATGAGGAGAAGCTCTGGGTCCAGCAGTATTCACATTTCTCACAGAATAAGGCTTGAAGTAAAACCCCACCTTTTTTTAAACATCGCGCTACTTTACCTGAAACTATTAACTTACAACATCTAAAATATGAAGAATCTTTAAATAGATAGATAGATAGATAGATAGATA